>ML788034.1:200393-222573 GCA_009831015.1 Picea engelmannii | reverse complement strand
GCCCAGGATCAGGATCAAGGAACGGTGGCCGGTCTCTATAATCATTGTAAGTTGATTCATCTTGAGATTAATAAAAAAGATACTTTTCCCGTCCCAAATGCACGAGTCTTATGTGTTTCATTTGATTTATGTTGAATCTCTAACCCTCTAGTAGAACAATAGCATGCATGCGTAGTTTTGTCTTGATTGCGGGATCGCTTTTTGGAAGGAGTAGCAGAAGCAAGGGGATAAAGCGCAATGGAGGATCTACACCAAACGACGATAAAAAGGTTAGTTGGTTCCTTCCATGTTTGCATGTGAAAAAGGGTTTTAGGTTTGGGGTAGAAGGTTAAAAGTAATTTCTGAAGGGTCATGATCTGCATGCAAGTTTAAGCCCTAGCTTGTTACTTCGTAGGGTAGAATTTCCCCACAACACTAGGGGAAGTATGTTAAGGGTCGCTTGTGTGGGAAACCCATCCATGATGAATTGGCAACTGGTAAGACTTTTGTTATTTTTCTCTTGGTTCTAGTGGATAGTTGTACCAACCATGGCTTAACGTGTCTAACTGGTTGTAGTTTACACTTATCAACAGTCTGAGGGGCCACATAACTCAAATTAGAACCAGGGTTAATTAAAATAGAAATTAGACGGTTGGCGATCATACCTTCCATCTAAACCACTGAAGCTTGGTGGTCGGCTTGTTTACTATCCAAGGACGCATGAATCCATGGCATGATCCTAGCTACATCATTGACTATGGTATATTCCTAGATGTTGTAAATTCTCCTACTGTTTTTTTTTCGTTGTGGGAAATCCCTCAGCAAATGTTCCTCTCTGCAACCCCAACATTTCAAGGGTTCCTTCTTTGGGTTATCTGTATTTCCTGATGCTGAACCAAAAGGTTTATTTCCACTCTGGGAGGGGAAATTCTGTTGGTACACACTTTGGGTAGGAAGGATCATCCTTGAATCCTTCCTATAATTCTTAAATCTTGAGGATTTAAACCCCTTCTTCTTGAAACTATTGGCACAGGAGTAGCCTAGGGTTCAATGCTACAACAGTGCACCAACAAAACCCTAACTATCGGCCCTTTCAGCAACACCTGGGAAGCAGATGAAGTCTCACCCGAGGTAGAAACAGGGGTGGTTGCAGGACTTCAGTGTCTGCAACCTTAGCTGGGACACAGATCTATGATTATAACACCTTATCAAAGCACTTAACAATTACAATTCATCAGTATTAAACCAGTATCTACTTCACAGACAAAACCCTAATTACAGAGCATCGCAGTATTCAACCAGATCTAGTATGTTCAAGCACTAAGCACATCCACATAGGTCAGATCTAGCATCCATCCATATTATTCAACACGTAGAATCAACAGATCTAGCATTCATTCACATTATTCAGCACTAAACTATCATATCAGATTCATCTATCATCTAACATCACACTAAGCATTGAATTATATAAACAAAAGAACAACCAAAATCACAAAGCATTCACAACACAGGATATATGTGGTTCACCCCCACTTTGGGGCTATGTCCACCAACTCTTCGTCTTCTTTATTAGCTTCTTTCAATCTTCTTACATGCACAGAGCCTCAAGATCAACTTCTCAGAGGACAGGAGATCTACGCACTCTTCGCTAGATCCTCCTTCCTTGAGTTATAGCACAAAGCCTTCCACAGTCTCTTACAATCACTTGCACTTAGCTCTGCAAGTCTCACACAGTATGCACGAAGCACTTACAACTATTACTTGCACTGAACACAACTTACAAATCTTCTATCACATAGATCGAACTCTAGCACTTAACACACTTAGGCCCTTCTCACATCACCTAGATTTCTATTTATACATTACAAAATTGGGCCAAAACATGGGTAAACCCATGGGCTGACATCCCCATACCCATTACATAAGACCAAAACCCAAAAATCCCTAAAAAGGGGCCGATATCCCACAATATCCACTTTGTCTTGTGCTCTGCCTTCGACATCATGTTGAAGTCCAAAAAATAGGTCAAACATGACCAAGAATCCTCAAAACTTGGTCAAGGGCCAATAGGCCCCCAACACTCACTTGTGACTCATCCTGAGTCACTCTGGTCTGGGTAATTCTGCCTAAAAAGCCTCGATCTTGGCTTGATATGCTTCGACTTGTTGTTGTGACATGGCCTCCTACTCAGCGAACTCTTGGATGAATGCTTCGTTGACAGGTCCCTCTAGGCGTTGTTCAGCTGCAGTGACAACTTGCTCTAGCTCTACTCCTTGGCCTTAGATCTCTGAGAACATTTGGAAAGCCTTGTCCTGTATAGGTTGGAGCCTCTGATTCACTTACATGACTCTGCTCTGAATGGTGTGGACCTCATGTTGAGCAGTGCGCTGCTCTTGGGATCGTTTCATCCTTTCAATAGCTGACAAGGGCTTCAACTGTGCCTGTATTATTTTTGCTTGCTTCTTCACCTCCTGGAGTTATAACTCCAGTTCCTTTAATTTTGGATTCTCAGTGAGTTGATCGTAAGACCAGTCACTACAATCACTTAGTTTCTTACATTCAATGGCAAGGGCCTTGATTCTTTCAACTGTGCTCTGGGAAATTGCTTCTCTTTGGTCCCTTATATCCTGCGGATTACTGGGCACTGTGTGGAGCTCTAAGTCTATTATTCTTTGTTGTAGTTGTTGGATAGCTTCTGTGAGTTGTTCTACTTGATGCTCGACGTGATGTTTTGCCTTTGTCTCTAAACCTGTCAGAGAGCGGAGTGATCTATTGACTGCTTCTTTCACTTCGAGTTTCTCTACGAGCAACTGTTCTTTTTCTTGTTGAATCTGTGCTTTCTCCTCTTCAAACTTGGTCTGTAGAGCAACCTTCTCCAGCTCTACAAGTCGACGTTTTTCTATGAGTACTTCTTGCACTTGATTGAGGGCCTGGGTAGCTTGTTTTGTTTCTTCTTTTGCGCGATGAAGGCGAGCTTCGGTTGCATCAGCTAGTTGGTGGATTTGGGTTGGATCATCTCCCAACTCTGGTTCTCCCAATGGAAGGGGCATAGTGGACACTACGCGACTGGACTGAAGGGCTTGTTGTACCCCTTGGAGTTTGACCTCGATTATGTCGTACATCTCCTCCTTCTTGGCTTCCTGTTTCTGCAATATTTCCTGTGAGGCATCGTTTACAGCTACGATTATGAAGTCAAAGTCATAAACAATGAGCATAGTCTGCATCTTGGTCAAGATGGCTTTGGATTTCTTTCGGGAAGAGGGTTTCGGGGGAGAAACTTTCCTCTTCTTCAAGGGATCGACCTGATCTCTAGGTGGTGTTACTTCGCCTTGCTTCTGCTCATCTTCTTTGTCATTTATCTCTTCTACTTTGTCATCACCCCCTCGGTCAGGTCATATTGAAGTAGTATTTTATGAGGCATTGCTTAAGTCTTGGACTTTTGCGGTCTTCTTCCTTTTACTGGTTCTGGGTGTGTCATGTTCTTTGTGAGCGGCCTCTGAGCTGTCAAGTTCGGGGTCAGACATATCTGTAGGATCAGTGAGGATAAGGAGTTCTGCTGACTAGTCCTTAGTTATATCCTCGAGGTCATTTTCTATGAGCTTGTAGTACGAACAAAGCTCCTCCTTATGCTTGTTTTCTCGCGCAGTGATATAGATGAACTTTTAATCTGCACGAAACTTCATGAGGGGTCAGAATTGTTGTAGGGTGTTCGGAGTCATTCGAGGTTTAGCTTCGATAGCCCTCTTCAGTTGGAGATAATACATATGAAAAATTGCGTTCGACTGCCACTCTTTTCCCATATCGCTCGAGTACCAGAGCGTGGTGAACTTTGTAGCAAGCGGATCGAACGGCTCAATGTCCTAGAAGGTCGCACCTTCTGGCATATCCCGAGCAATAAACACTATGAGGATCAGGATCTAGCTAAACTGGAACTCATAGCACTTATCCTAAGCTTCGCGACAGCCTAACTCTAGCTGGTTGACTAGTTAATTCGCCCAGTTCATCTATAGGCATTCTACACATTTCCCCGCAAGGTCAACGAAAAACCTTGTGACCTACATGGGCCTGTTCTTCCTTACTATCTTTCATGCAATTAATTTCCATGCTAGGTACACTACACCATTCTCGACGGAAGATACCTTGTATCCTCGCATCCCCTTCTCAACATCGTCGTAGGTATCCTTGATCTTTTGTGATAACACGCGATCTGTGGCTTTCCCTAGATAGAAGTCTTGTGGGTCGGGTCCTTGCATTCTTAATCCGGTGATCCTATGGATCAACGTCAGATCAACTATTATACATTGGTCTAGCCATAAGCAGTCACCATGGTAACATGAAAGTAGGATCTTAACACAAGCATTAACCTCCCGGTGCCTTCCAAAGTGTGGTATTTTCATTACATTCAATAGGGTGGACTGCATGAGGTTCATCGTCCATGGCTGGGGGATTATTTTCAAGTTCTTCCCCTTCATCCTGGTCAAGTATTTATACGGGGCGAGCATACTATGGTTCTTGCAGTCTCCTAAGTTGAAGTCCCTGAACTTCAATGTTAAGATCTTCTCTTGTTGCGCTCTAACTGCGTGTATCCCCTTCGAGAGGTACACAGTAACCATGGTGTACTCAAAATCTCTCGACCCACCATCATGAATCACCAAGACGGCTAGAGGCAGGATGTAGTTGGTTAATATGGTCGGGATTAGCTTCACATTTTCTAGGTCATCTATGTGCTTCGTTCTCTTTTTTGTGATAACTCGAGATGGTCTGAATCCGCAAGCGGTCAATGGAGAGGCTTATAATCCTCTCGTCGATGATGCTTGTACACCCACAGACATACACATTACTCTTTAAATCCTGATTTCGATGATTACCTCCTTCACAGACTCTTCGAATGCGCTAAGTTCTTTGTACATAGACGCTCATGGTTGAATATGTCGAGTTTGAAGAATAACTACTCAGTGCAAAGGGATGGATGGTGATAGCGCGATGATCATTGTGTGAAATCAACTTATCTGCAAGCTCAGATAATCATGGTTGGAAAAAGTGTTCTCGGTTCAAGGTTCGATGGAATAAGTAGATAACTAGGCAATGGATCTCTCCAATGGGTGAGAAGCCTTCATTAATTTAGTTCGGTCCATTACGATGTGGTCCCAACAGTCTGATGGCGGGCTTGTTGACCATAAATGTCGTTCTACCTGTTCAGGGTATCAGTCTAACGGTTATACTATTCCCAATGGCTATATTGCTTCACCATGGCAAAGTTCCATGTGACGTTGTTCTGTTATCCCGATGAAGTTTCAGTTTTGCAAATTTTCCTTCTGCAAAGTTCCCTCTAGAATCTTCTGTAACTTTTCGATATTTGATCTCTTCTTGATTAGTTTTCTAGCCTGCTTTCTAGTGAGCTTCGTCTCGATATTCCTCTTTCCATATTGATTCTTATCTCCTCTTGGCATAGTGACTTCGCGCTGTTGAGATCTTTCCTAGGATTCAAGGGCAATACTTCTTCTTTATCTGGGGTAGGTGCTTCATTATTTTGTGAGTCTTCTTGTGTTCTTTCAACTTCGACATCCAAGTTTCTAGTTCTAAATAGATTCGATATGTTCTCATGTTCTTCAATCAAGTGTGTGATCCTCCTAGTCATGAAATCTTTTAATTCTTGTTTTTTCTGCTCTAAGACTTCTTGTACTTTCCTTCTGGCCTGATCCCTTTCAATCCAAGGTTTTCCTAGTAATATAGAAAATGGGGTGTTTTCTCAATAAATTTAACAACTTCAAAGTCTTCCTCTGTCAAAGTTCCATGAGCACTCATATATATCTGGGTAAGTCTTCCACATAGGGTTATCATCTTTCCTCTGAACAAATCATAGCAGGATTTCCTAAAGTTTCCCAAGTTCTTTCTGTCATAATATTCACCTATGTTTCTTCATCCAGAACATAGTCAATGTCGAATTCTCCTATTCTTGGTTCTATGCACTCTTTTCCTTTGAAGATCTCTGATAAGTTGATATTTTGGTGGTCATTCAGGGTTTCTTTCATTTGCAGCAATATAGTCTCTAATTCTTTCGGGGTTTCTGCCATGGTCTTAGTTGCTTGACCTTTCTCATGGTCTTCTTGTCTCATATCCATTTTTTCAAGCTTAGCTATCATTCTAGGGGAATCTAAAACTTCATGGTCCATAGCTTTACAACAAAGACAACTAGATCTTCTACCAGGGCATTCCTTAGCCAGATGCCTCGGTCTTCTGCAACTATAACAACGAGTTAATCCTCATTTTTTTTTAAATGACCCCCAGCCTTTCTTGTATTGCGCACTAGGATCATAGTAGCCAACCTGCAAAAAAGTCTTTCTAGGATCCTGCATCCATTGGTTAGTCCAAACATTCTTTCTATGCATAGGAATAACATATCTTTCACTATTCTTATCAGATCTACTTATATCAAATCTTCTTTCTTCTAGTCTAGGAAAACATTTATCAAACATACCTAGATCCATATTCTTGAAACAAAAATGTCCACTTATCTTACTTTTGGCAGAGCACAAAGCTTCCATATGTAAAACTTTTCACTATTCTTACCTCTATTAGAGCACAAAATCATTCAGATCTTACTTCTTTTCTTCAAATCTGTCTCCTTCCTTAGCACAGAGCTTTGCAAGTCGAGCAGCAAATCTACGCACAGAGCTTTATTTCTCTTCCTCAGTTCCTAGTAATCACAATTTTAGTTCAGATCTTCGCACAGAGCTTCTTCTTCCTCAGTTCCCAACAATCACAGTTTCAGGTCCTGGAAATGAAACCATTTGTTGGCATAGGGGCAGACCCAGGGTTCAATGCTACAATAGTGCACCAAAAAAACCCTAACTACCGGCCCTTTTGGCAACACCTGCGAAGCAGATGAAGTCTCAATCAAGGTAGAAGTAGGGGTGGTTGCAGGACTCCACTGCAACCTTAGCTGGGACACAGATTTGTGATTATAACACCTTATCAAAGCACTTAGCAATTACAGTTCATCAGTATTAAACCAGTATCTACTTCGCAGACAAAACCCTAATTACAGAGCATCGCAGTGTTCAACCAGATATAGTATGTTCAAGCACTAAGAATATCCACATAGGTCAGATCTCGCATCCATCCATATTATTCAGCATGCAACATCAACAGATCTAGCATTCATTCACATTATTCAGAACTAAACTATCATATCAGATTCATCTATCATCTAACATCGCACTAAGCATTGAATCACATAAACAAAAGAACAACCAAAAGCACAAAGCATTCACAACACGAGATGTTGAAATTACTAAGACAACTGTGAGGGGGGCGGGGGGGGCGGGTGAATTAGTTGTTATTGAGCTTAAACAATTTTAAGTCTATTAATACATTCTTAATCTTTCATCAATTCATCCACAACATTATACAGCATATGGACAATAAAAGTAATGAGCATCAATCACACATAAGGTATACACAGAGACAGATTTTCACGAGGAAACCCATAAAGGGAGAAAACTTCTTCTTCTTCTAAATGATAATCATTCTTTAAGTTATTTACATCATCTATAATTGAGCACCAACTCAATGTGAGGCTGCTACCTCTGTTTTGCAAGCTGCAACTTGCTGAGAGAACCAACTCTCTGTTTTTCTCTAGCACCCACTAGAAGGAAGCACCAACTCCCTGGTTTCTCTAGCACCAACTAGAAGGAAGCACCAACTCCATGTGTTCAAGAACCCACTTGAACCTCTGAGGAAAACAGTCCTCCCTAGCACCGCCCAACCACCTTGGAATATGAAATGAATAAATTAAACAACCAACTACACAGATAAATCGATTCTTACCACTTCTTCTTTGTTCTGTAAATCTGGTTTTCTTAACTGTTCTGCAATTTTTCTCTTCCTTTGTCTATTCTTCAATTATGCTATGTTTCAACTTGTTCTGTCATTCTTCTCTGCTTCAGGTCTAGTCCTCATTTGTTACTCTTCTCTGAGTTTTATCTCACACTGCGCACATTTTTCAGTCTCACACTGCGCATACTCTGATTTTTCGTTTCTCACTGTTTAATTCATTTTTCGTCCAGAACAACCAACCACGCACAGTCTATCTCTTCTTCATTTATGAACAACACCCATAGTAGTTACACTTCGCATCTTCTTTGGCAAAAGAAAACCGTCTAAGCAACTGAAACGCCAACCGATCAAAAATCATGACTCAGTTTAGCTAACAGATTTGTAACTGATGATTTAACTGTGAGAGAGAACAGAAGCCCTTCGATCATATTCAAGTTTATATGTATCCTTGGATGAACTTTATTAATCTTTCCTTTAAATCGGTTTTTGGCATTTCATCATTCTTGTGGCCAAGTGTCTCGACACTTCATGTCGGGATCTCCGAAATTTCGATATAGAGCTTTTCTGCGCTAGCTCCTTCCATTATATGACCATGGTCATGACCAAGCGCTTATGCATAAAGTGCTTTTCGTGAATTCACATCTCGTGAATCTGGAGATGAGGCATCTCTACTCTCCAAGTCGCGATCCTCGAAACCCTGAAATGGAGCTTATCATAACTGACTCCTTCCCTTCTCGTGACCACTGGCAATGACCATAGGTTGTTCCAAAAAGGCGCTTCATGAGTTTATAAACTTCATCTGATCGACGATTGAAATCTCCATAGATCCGACGGTCCAGATCTTATAACGATCTCGCATCTCGTGAGTTTGGAGATGAGGCATCTCGACTCTCCAAGTCGCAATCCCCGAAACCCCAAAATGGAGCTTATCAGAACTGACTCCTTCCCTTCTCGTGACCACCGGCGGTGACCATAGGCTATGCCAAAAAGGCGCTTCGTGAGTTTATAAACTTCATCTGATCATCGGTTGAAATCTCCATAGATCCGACAGTCCAGATCTTATCGTGATCTCGCATCTCAGGAGTTTGGAGGTTATGTTTCTTGCCTCTCCAAGTCACGATAGGTGAAGCTCCGAGATGGAGCCGGATCAATGGTTCAGATCACACCTTGATATGACGGTTGCGATTAAATAGCGATTTCGCATCTCGCGAGTTCGGTGGTTATGTTTCTTGCCTCTCCAAGTCGCGATAGGTGAAGTTCTAAGATGGAGCTCAGATCAATGGTCCAGAACAAACCTCGAACTGACAGTTGTGATTAAAACACAATTTTGCATATCGCGATTTCAGCGTTTATGTTTCTTGCCTCTCCAAGTCGTGATTTGTGAAACTCCGAAATGGTGTGGGATCAACGGTCCACGATCTCGATAAATCTACGGTCCAGATCTTATCGTGAATTTGCATCTCGCAATTCCTTCGATGGAAGTTCGTATCACTCCAATTCACGATAGGTGAAACTCTGAATTAGAGCTTAGATCAACGGTCCACGTCTTTTGGTGTATTGACGGTCAGGATCTTTTCGTGATTTCGCAAACTCGCTTCACCTTGCACTTTTAAAGATCGTGCAAATTCTCCTGGATCCTACGATGGTCGATCCTCGCGCTCAGATCTAACGCCCGAGATCTATTCTCCATATCTGTGCACTCTTCTTGTCTATATTGAAATCTGACATTCATCAGGAATTATGAATTGTTGATCCAACGATCACTGTTGTTGCTGATCATGTTGATCTTTGCCATCTCTATTCTTGCCAACAATCCTCTGCACGCTTATTCGAATCTTCTCTGCAGCATCTATCTTCATTATTGTACTTGCCATCAATGACAAGCATTCGTTGCCTGTTAAATATTTGCCAACAATCTCCCCCTTTGGCATCGATGGCAACACAAGCACCCACAAGCATTCGGACTCTCCTTCCGGACTCTTTTCTCCCCCTTTGACATCAATGTCAAAGAAGAAACATGCTCCCCCTGAGTTGTTGCAAAACATACTCCCCCTGTCAACTATGAGCATCTTGGAAATACACTAGATATTCAATAAGTACTCCCCCTGACCAGGTGAACAGATTAGACACAAGAAATTATGACCCCCAACTTTTGACGAAGATATCCAAAAGGGGTTGCTGCTAATGGTTTTGTAAATATATCTGCAATTTGTTCTGTAGAAGGTATATAATTCAGTTGAACAATTTTGTTTGTAACTTGTTCTCTGAGAAAATGGTACTTTATTGGAATATGCTTAGTCTTGGAATGGAGAACAGGATTCTTGGAGACACTAATGGAACTAGTGTTATCACAGTGAATTGGAATGGGATCAGTGTAAGTTACCTTCAAATCTGCAAGAGTTTGTATCATCCATAAAATTTGTGTGCAGCAAGTAGCAGTAGCAATGTATTCTACCTCTGTAGTTGATAATGAAATGGATCCTTGATTTTTACTAAGCCATGTTACTAATGAGTCACCCAGAAAGAATGCTCATCCACTGGTGCTTTTTCTCTCATCAACATAGTTTGCCCAATCTGCATCTGAATAAGCAGTTAACTGGAAATTTTGATTTCTGGGATACCACAGACCATAAGCCATTGTTCCCTTCAAGTATTTGAATATCCTTTTGATAGCTACCAAATGACTTTGTTTAGGAGTAGACTAATAATGACCTACCATTCCAACAGCTTGCATTCTATCAGGACGGGATGTTGTGATGTACAGAAGACTGCCTATCATAGAGCGATATGTCCTTTGATCAAAATCAGGTGAGATATCATCTTTAATCATATTGCAACCAACCACCATAGGTGTGCTAACTAGAGAGGAATCTTCCATCTAAAATTTCTTCAACATCTCTTTCAAATATTTTTCTTGAGAAATAAATATTCATGCAGAACTTTGTTTTACTTGTAAGCCAAGAAAATATGACAGTTCTCCTATCATGAACATTTCAAATTCTATTTGCATAGAGTTAGAAAACCACTGGACAGATGATTCATTAGTACAACCAAAAATAATATCATCTACATAAACCAAAACAACTAGTAAAATATCACCTTCAGACTTAATGTAAAGGTTACTGTCAAAAGTACCTTTCTTGAACCCTTTTTCTTGTAAAAAAATTTCCAGTCTATAATACCAAGCTCGTGGTGCTTGTTTTAGTCCATATAAGGCCTTCTTCAGCTTACAAACATAATTAGGATTATCTGTCAATGAGAATCCTTCTGGTTGCTCCATATATACTTCTTCTCTAGATCTCCATTAAGAAATGTTGACTTAACATCCATCTGATAAACTTTAAAGTTTTTATGACATGAATAAGCAAGAAACATTCTGATGGCTTCCAATCTTGCCACTGGTGCAAAATTTTCATCAAAGTCCTAACCTTCAACTTGTGAATATCCTTTACAGACAAATCTGGCTTTATTTCTAACAACTTGCCCTTTTTCATTCATTTTATTTTTGAACACCCATTTGGAACCTATTACATTCTTATCTTTAGGTCTAGGGACAAGCTCCCAAGTATTGTTCTTTTCAATTTGATCAAGCTCTTCATTCATTTATCTAATCCAATCATCATCATGGCTAGCTTCCTCAAAAAATTTAGGTTCAATCATAGATAAAAAGGCAACATGAGTTTGTTCTGAGTCTTTAATCAATTTCCTTCTTATCTGAACTCCTTTATTTATATCTTGTTGGCAGCAATAATATAATTTCTATTTTTACAAGCTGCCTACACAGGGTCTCTAAATTTCTATTACTCGTGATGAGCAACGACACTTATCACTTGTCGCTTTTTACATACCTTCCTTTCGATTTTTGTTTTCATGACTGTAAACATGAAAACTCGCAGTTGGAATTCACACTTTGTTTCGATTTTTGATCAAAGGATAATTGTTCATATGGTCTATTATCGAATTGTCGTATTTCGCTATGAACATGATTGTTTTCCTTTTTTATGACCCCTTGTTCCTAAACGTGCCTTGGTTACATAAGTGAAAAACCTCCCCTCATCAATGTTCAATTAATATTAATGGGGTTTTTTATTCATAAAAAAAAAAAATCAATGTTTATTTGATACATTTACCATGTAATCAAGTCATGAGTGTGTGTTCTATGGTATTCAAGTGCTTACATCCTTACACTACCCATATCCCAAGGTATCATATGAGGTACAGCGTGATATTATTGCTCTATATGGCCTCGGGCTTCATGATCTCATTCCCACGCATGGTGATTAACGCTTATGCCTACCATTTTGAACTGTCATAGCATTGTTCTATTCGGGGTTATGGTTCTATGTTTTCTTATCAAATCCTACCTCTAATTTCGGTGTTGATTCCCTTCTATTCGCCATGGCTCTAGTGGTAAGGATTGAGCCCAATGGCATCCAAACCTTGTTATCTTATGAAAATGCCAGAGACGACTTAAAAAGGAATGGGTGGCGTATATTCATTGAAAATTTTAAGGGTTTCAATCTGAGAGTTTCCCAAGAGATCGCATTGACATTCGACGGTTGCAAAGCTAAGGTAGGTGACGTGCATCTTGAGGTAAATGAAGATTTTTTAAGCCAAGCTATGGGTTTACCAGTTGTTGGCCAAAAGTGGTTTAAGAACGCAAAAGTCGAAGAGGTCCCCTAGTCATTGTTGTTCACCTCAAGGAAAATTACCAGTTGCGACCGAGGTATGCATGTCTCGTCTTTAAAACCTAGATGGCATGATCTGTTAGCTATTGTGAAATAGTTTATTACATGTGAAGGGAGATTTGGGTTGGTTTTCTTGTATCACCTGTGATTTCTTATGAGTTTCATCGACTTCCCGTTGAACATGCCCTACTTCCTCCTTATAAGTCTGTACAAGATGGGAAAGCGGTTTAGGAGGCAGAAGTCTGATTCTAGTTTGTTCCATAATCGTTTAATTAAGATTATCATTGTGCATCAGTTGTAATTGCACAACGATTGTTGGGATGCTTTTGTGTTATGAAATGGCTTTGGTAATAGTGAGTTGAGGCAGGTTGACAAGCTTGTTATCACAAAAACCCTTGTGAAACCTACCACCTCTCCTCCTCCGCTTATGCCCTGTGATCTTGTCTCTAATTTGGAACCCTTGACCTACCCTGATTCTACTCAACCCGATGCTCAACCAGATTCGTATCCTAAGAGTTGTACTAAGACTATTAAAAAAACCACAGGGAAGAAGCTTAAGGGCAGCAAAGATGTTAATTATAAGAATAAAAATGTCGCTCATTATATTTCATGATGTGCTCGAAACAAACCCAAACCCTGTGTAGACACAAAAAACACAATTGATATAAGTGAAGACTCGGATTCGTAAATTGAAAGGTTCTTGGCCGAAGAGTACCCATTTTCATATGGACTTTGTCCTGACAGACCCTACGATTATGTTACCAACCTGCCACCGTGTCTAAAGGACAATCCTAATTTTCCTGGCATTAAAGTCCATGACAAACCTACCTTTCACATGGACGATGCTCCAATCATTAATGATATCAGTGCCAATGCACAGTCTCTACAGCCTCAATGTAATGAATGTCGATCCTGGATCGACAGGTATTATGCAGATGTACCTTTGCTACAGTCCAGGCTTAAATATCTGAAAGACCAAGTAGATTCGTTGACAAGCGAGAACAGTAGACTCCAATCCATAGCTCAAGCAAAGGACAAACGCCTAAAAACTACAGGGTCTGTTATTTTTAAGAATGTAGAGGCAGCGCCAGCAATAGTAAATTCCAAGATTGCTTGATATGTTTTGATTTGAGGTATGATCTTTTTCAAGTTTAGCATGATTTTGTCTTCTTCAATTTAGGATATACGATTTGTTGAATAGATTACTTTTCTTATAAAAATTAGTTTGTTTTGTTTGATTAAATAAAATATGATTGTAGTTATAATTATAACTAGCTACAGAATCGTGAGATTCTATAGCCAGTTAGAAAAAATTTGAGTTGCTTGATTTTATAATTGAAAACATATCTAAAATTTCCCCATTTTTGTTTGTTAACAGGAACCCGTGATTTCTAAGGAGATTTGAAGCACTATTAGGATCTCTCAACCATACCATCTTTATGTTTTTAGTAAATAGATTAGGCTATTAGTTTTTTTATATATCAAGTAAAATCTGGGAGGTTGCATCCCCCACATTTTTGGAACAGATTTGATGTTATCAACAGGAAACATTTTGTTCCTGAACCTATATAAGCATGTTATGTTGTAAACATGAGATCATCTCTGCTTGGGGAAAGACTATGGGTTTTTCATTTACAGACTTGAATGAAATATAATATTGGTTACAGCTTTAGCTTTTCCATATTGTGATTTTATTCAAGTTATGGTTGTTTCAATTTGTAATTAAGTTATGATTGCTTTCGCTGTTGTGATTTACTACAGATTGATATGATAAAAATTATATGTTATCCATGTCTTATGTTTCAGATTTAACATACAGTAATCATTATGTTCAAACTTGAGATTAAGAGATTTATCTTCATCATTTGTTGAACATTTATACACAAGTTTTCATAGCAGGACTTATCTTAATGTGGCTACTTGTGAAATTATAAGATTACTGTGACTATATCTCTTATATGTTCTATCATTCGGATTCAATCATTACTGCTTCACGTTTATGGGAAGCATTGTAGGATCTATTGTGGGTTTGCCTCATCAGACAGGGAGATTGGATGCTACACACTGAACAAATATGGGATGCGATAACAGGTCAGATTGCTAGTTTAATGAATACAGAAATTTCCTGTAATTAAAAAGTCTTTTACTATCTATGATTTCATTTTTCAATTAGACAGTTTGATATTCCATTTCTCAGTTATGAACATTATAAGAAAATAAATCAAAAAGATTAAATAGTGTTACTGTTGTTTAAAAAATCAATTGATATTCGATTTTCGCAGATTTAGATCAAAATTTGTATTGTGTACATATTATATATATCTTATAAATAGAATCAGTTGCATTTATTGTACATATAATAAGTAGACTTATGTTATAAATATTAGTTAGTAAACTGTAAATATATTTTAGATCTATATATAGTTTTTAGTGATCACTATTCATCAAAGTTATTACATTTCTTTTAGTTATGTTTTTTCATTTTCTTAGGACTTAGAACGACCAACGGAGCCGCTAAACCCATCGAAGTGGATTAATCCAAACGACTTGGGTTAAGTAGACAACCCCGGACCAGATTCACTCCTCCAGTTGACGAGCGGTCAATTTCGCACGTCAACAAATGGCACTAGAAGGAGGGCTTGAAAGCTATTAATGGCATAAGGAGGTCGTAAGACTCCACCACCACCTACCCGCTCACCTATAGTGACTAGAAGTCGTTCAGACGACAACAATTTCCCTTAAGAAGAAACCACATCAAACGATGATCTACGGATCATGGTCGAACCAACAACTCCAAATCCTACGGGTGGTGACATACAAGAGATTGTTCGGTAATCTCCCATTAGAACGCACAGTGCCTTACCCCATAGAAGACAACCAAACCAACCTTTGAATCAACCATTAGACTTCTCTGATATCAGAGAACAACTTGGAGGTACTGACCTTACCTTAAACCCTACAGATCCAATCCTCACTCCTGTAGCAGGAGGATCTAGTATACCACCATCACCACCTCCTTCATCTCCTTCTTCTTCTGGAGAAGAATCCTCTGACGAAGGAAGTTCCTCATCTCAGCCTTCGACACCACCCACACCTATGGCCAACCCAAACAATCCCACCAGACCCTGACTTGACCAAGATGCAGTGGCCATACCTGGGCCTCAGCATCCTTTACCCAAACACCTGGAGAAATGGCTCCCTAAATTTGACCCGGACTCCAAACAGTTAGTTGAAGATCACATCAAAAATTTTATGTTAGTCATTAGACTCCATAGTGTTGAGCATGAAGATGTAGTTTGTAGATTGTTTCCCTACACCTTTTAGGGCAATGCCTCTACCTGGTACTTTTCCCAACAGCCCCACACCATCGTGTCATGGGAGAAATTTGAATCCTTCTTCCTTGAGAAGTTCAGAGACGACAAGTCTCCTAAAGTTCTAGTCATGGAACTTTCTAGCTTAAGGATGAACCCCAAAGAAAATATCAAAGACTTTAATCAAAGGTTATTGACACTAAAGAACTGAATCCCCACAGATTCGATGCCTGCCAAGAATCTTATTATCGCATATTATACGAAAGCCTTACATCAAAACATAGCCATTTGGGCAAAGAGATCCAAGAAAGCCACGTTGTTAGAAGCCTTCAAAGAGGCCAGTCAGATCGAGAAAGACATCCTCAGTTTAAAAGACACTACTAGCAACGAGACAGAGACTAGTTCATCGTCCAAAAAGAAAATCGAAATCCTCCCTAGACCTTCCCAAAACAAAGCTCAACCTGAAAGCTCAGATTTAGAAAACTTATAGAAAGTCGTTCAAAAACTGTCCAATCAAGTTATAGATTTGAAAAGGATGGTTGAAGAAGCTTCTTCGAGCAAAGGGCCTTACAAACCCCATTTTAGGAAGCCTTTTCCCACCAACCGACCTAATTCAAATACTAAAGGCCTAAATCTAGAAAGCCTGCAATTTGCTATTCAAACGATTCTAGAAACACATGATAACTTGATGCCTCCCAAGATTCCTGAAGAAGTAGCTGAACAAGAAACAGTAGAAGAAGATGAATCCTTTCCTAATATTTTCAGACATTTTTCAAGCTAATTTCAAAATCGTGCATCCTTACTATACTAGGAGCAAGACAGCAAATAAGCCTTCTTCCGAAATCACTACGATGTTGCCTCCAAAATAGTCTAAATCAACTGAGACTAAACAGAATTCAGTAAACCCAAGTTTAGATTATGATTTGGTTGAATATTTAAAGAAGCTTAGGGCTAACATTTATGTTTATGAATTATTAAAATTCCCTTTTCTTCTGCAAAAAATGCTACAAAATATTGCAGAGAACAGCAAAAATGGAAATCTAAGCAGTAACAAAGGTTTTCAAAACAACCCCAAAGTTCCTCAGAAGGCCTTCACCAAAACCACATCCGAGCCTCATGATAAAAGAGACCTTCCTATAAATAATGTAACAAATGTATATAAACCAGTTTCAGAGGCTACGAGTAAAAAGCAGCAAACTTCCACTGTTAGTACTCGCAGAAATGTTCCTCCATTTTTGTTAATTTTTGAAATTTTCAATAGGAATGTGCTTAATTGCATGGTAGATTCAGGTGCATCATCTAACGTAATTCCTTGGTCTGTTTTTCAAAAGATTAATGCCAAAGTTCAACCATCCAGCTTGAAGATTATCCAGCTTGATCGAACTAGTGTTAAAGTGATAAGAGAATTAAGAAATGTGCTTATAAGATTGTCGTCTAATCCTAAAGTTCATCAAGTGATTGATATTATTGTTGTAGATATCCCATAAGTTTATGGTTTTTTTTTAAACAGAGACTAGTTAGAACAACTACATAGTTATTTTGCTACGGATTGGTCTCACTTGTGGCTACCCGAGAATGGAAATCCCAACAGAATCAAGGTAAATTGTGAACGTTATCTGAAGTTCACGGTGACTGATTTAAATGATCCCAATGAACCATTCACTCCTTCTGCTGATTCGCCCGAAATACAAGGGATGGATACTTTTTTCGATAATTTCATGGCCAAAATTTCTACCATCACTAACCCGGAACAACAGTCTGAAATTTTGGCATATACGCAACCAACAGCTTCTGCCCAATGGTCACATGCAACCGATGATGATCAAATATGGTCTCTTTACTTTGATGGGTCAAAATCCAAGGAAGGAGCTAGTGCAGGCTGCGTGATCATCGATCCAGCAAGTAATAAGACTCTGATTGCTTTCCAACTAGAATTCAAATGTACAAACAACATAGCCGAATATGAGGCACTCCTGCAAGGCCTCAGAAAAGCATTAGATCTGAACATTCAAAATTTGACTGTTTTTGGTGATTCGAAAATCGTGATTAGACAGGTAAAAAAGTCTATCCACTTTTTATCCCCACACCTTAAAATCTATCAAACTGAGGTATGGAATTTGATGAATAAGTTTGTTGCATTTAACATAAATTCTATTCCTAGATTGAATAATTTGGAAGTTGATTTGTTAGCTAACGTCGCTTCAAAACTTTTTCCTGCATAAGGCTTATCTCCAAATGCATTATCCATCGAACTGTTGTTCAGACCGTTTGTCCCAAACAACATCACGAATTGGAGAGTCTTCGATGATGATCAACAGATTATAAGTTTTCTCCATATGGAAGAAACTTTCCAGGGCGTGGTGATCGACGAAGGTACTCATGATGAAAATCTTCGTGACTTTACGGTAATACCAGATCCAAGATCTCTCAAATCTTCATCAAACATGGTAAACTCTATCCCAAAATCTGTAGTTAGATTAGAAAAAATTTATGATCTTCACGATAAGTTCAGAAAATCAGTGAACTGTAAAACGAATAGTTCATCTTTGACGTATGAAAAGGTAAATTTGGGAACTAAAGACAACCCACAGTGCATTAATTTAGGGGTGGGGTTTTCTAAGCAAGAAAAAGTAGCGTTTATTAAGTTGTTTAAGGAATTCAAAGATGTTTTTGCCTGGATGTACGACGACCCGAAAACCTTTGATCCTAACATCATACAACACGTTATCCCTATGAAACCCCAAACCCAATCTTTTCAACAAAAGTTAAGGAAAATGCACCCAAAACTCGAACCAACAGTCAAGAAGGAATTAAATAAACTCTTGAACACTAAGATAATTTTCCCAGTTAGGCACACACAATGGGTCTCTAATCTTGTCCCTGTTCGAAAGAAAAGTGGTGAAATCTGACTATGTGTCGATTTCTGAAATCTTAATCGAGCATCTGATAAAGACAACTACCATGTCCCTCCCATGGAACGGATCCTTCAACAGGTATCTGGTTCTGAAATATTATCCTTGTTGGATGGATTTTCAAGGTATAACCAAGTCCTGATGTCCCCTCCAGATCAACTCAAAACCACCTTCGGCACTCCGTGGGGCACCTAAGCTTATAGAAAGATGCCCTTTGGACTTATAAATGTCGGTGCCACTTTCCAAAGAGTGATGGACATTTCTTTCCGAGGCTTAATCAATCAATCTGTCGTAGTTTACCTGGATGACGTCACTGTCTTCTCGAAAAATAAAGAAGATCATCTGGCTCATTTAAGATTTGTTCTACAGCGATGTCGTAAGTACGGCATTTCTTTGAATCCTAAAAAATCTATCTTCGCAGTAGAACAAGGTAAACTTCTAGGATTCATTGTATCAAGTGAAGGGATGATTATCGACACTGAAAGAACTCAAGTCATTTTGAAACTACCCCCTCCCTCGTCAAAAAAGTCCATGCAATCTTTCTTAGGTCAGATAAAATTTGTTAGGAGATTCGTTCCCGGCGTTTCAGAAATGGTGAGACCATTACAAAACCTAATAAAAAAGGATGTATAGTACCATTGGGGACCTTTAGAAAGCTAGGTTTTTGATTCCATAAAAAATTCCATAATAGACACCCCTTCTCTAATGAGCCCCGACTTTTCCCAAGACTTCACCCTCTACACGTTTTCCTCTGATCGTTCATACGCTGCTATCCTAACTCAAAAGAACACTGAAAATAACGAAGTCCCAATTGCCTTTATGAGATCAGCCTTCAAAGGGGCAGAACTTAATTACACAGCAGTAGATCAGCAAGCCTATGTTGTTTTCAAAGCAGTAAAGCACTTCTGATCTTATCTGTTGAAATCAAGGACGAAAATCATTGTCCCTTACCCGGTTATCAGAAATCTGTTAGCACAGAAAGAACTAGGCGAAAAAAGGGCAAACTGGGTCACATCCTTGCAATATGACATAGAAATCACCCCAACACAAATTGTAAGAGGCCAAGGGTTATGCAAATTGGTCGTTGATTCAGTTGTAGGACAGCAAGAGGAAAATGATATGTTAAATCCAGGACAGCACTATCAAAATCAAATCTGTTGTTTACAAAACCCTGTTAGTCCTTGGTACGATGACATAAAATTTTATCTCATGCACGGATCATCTCCCCGTCACCTTGATCCCACCAAAAGGAGAGCACTAAGATTAAAATCTTCTTCTTTTCAGCTGATTAATGGTATTCTGTTTCGTCAAAATTTTGATGGAGTACTAATGCGTTGTCTTGAGAAAGATGAAGCAAAAAAAGTCTTATTGGAATTGCATGCAGGAGAAGCTGGTGGGCATTTTGGTGGAGTCACCACTGCCCATAAAGTATTAAGAGCAGGTTATTACTGGCCTACCCTTTTTAAAGACGCTAATGCTTTGTGTCGCGAGTGTGTAATTTGTCAAAAAGCATCCGGACGGATACAGAAACCAGCTTTCCCTCTGCAACCAGTTTCGGTAGACTCTCCTTTTCAACAGTGGGGTCTAGATATTATAGGCCCAATCAATCCGCCATCCTTGTAGCAACATAAATATATTATAATAGCCACAGATTAATTCACCAGATGGTCTGAGGCTCCCCCATTAAAAGCTGTAAATACTAGCCAGGTAATATCCTTCTTGAATTCAAATATTATTACTCGTATCGGTATCCCTGAATGCCTGGTATTTGATAATGCCTCTTATTTTTCGTCTCTTGAAATGAGTGATTTCACTCTAGAAAAAGGAATTAAATTAAAGTATTCTGCCATCTATTACCCCCAAGGCAACGGTTTGGCAGAATCGACTAATAAAAATCTGATCAAAATAATCAAGGGAACAGTCTCCGAAAACCATAAAAACTGGCATAACGCATTGTTAAACGCAATCTGGGTTGATAGAGTAACTCCTAAAAGTGTTGTGGGTAACTCACCTTTCTTTCTCATTTACGGCAGAGAGACGATTCTTCCACCACATGTCCTTCTTCCATCTCTGTAGTTATCGCAGAAATTACAGGAAGAGGATTGTTCCCCTTTGGAAAGTTGAATTAACGCTTTGTTAAAATTAGAAGAAGTGAGGGCTCAAGCAAAATGGAAATTGGATCAACATCAATTCATTGTTAAAAACTGGTTTGATTCCAATTCTGCCTCTGACAGAAATTTTGAGGTAGGTGACCTTGTCCTAAAATGGGATAAACCTCATGAGGGAAAGGGAGAGCATACAAAGTTTCAAAACTTGTGGTTGGGACCATTTTTAGATGTTGAGAAATCGGGTCCCAGTTCCTTCCGATTACAGAATTTAGAGGGACACCCAGACACCTTTCCGGTGAATGGCCAAGCTCTAAAAAGGTACTTTGTCTGATGACCCCCCCCATGTACTCTGTGTAAATATTTTATGTTTTGCTTGTTGTTGGTTTTTCTTTGCCAGTTTGTTTTGATTTTTCCTTTATGTTTATCAGTCTTTCTTTTTTAAACACACATGCCTGCATCATGGGCTAGTTCAGACAAAGAGAATAGAAAAATTTCCCCTCTAAAAGAACTATTGAAGGTTGTTTAAGCATCAATTGTGATATTTTTCTTACTTTGCAGCCATGTTAAAGATAACTTGTTGTTTGAAAATCATTTCTTGATTTCAATCTATAACTGAAGTTACTCACGATCATCCATAAAAATTCTTCTTACGTTGTCCCTATTCCTTAAGAGAACAACTCGGAGATTGTCTCCCTGCTCTTGAAAGTCGATTTTATTAACAAACTATTTATAGATCTTAATGAAGGGCAGCTAAGAAATTTCTTCAAGGTCTGTAATTTACTAAGATATGTCCAAAAACCTGGATTTTCAGCGTCACCCCGCTCTATTAAAAATATTTAAAAAACCAAATAAATTTTCAGAGAGTTGTGGGAAGTGCTTCTAAACCCACCGGGATACTGAACAGGTCTGCTGGTAGCGGGTAAATGCATGCATGATGCCAAGATAATTTCGTCGGGGTACTGAACAGGCCCACTGGTAGCGAAGCAATGTCAGGGATATGAAAATTCTCAGATATGGATTCTTTTTTACCTTAAATGTCCTTCATTTTGATCTGGAACTTCTTGGCAGGATACAGATATTAGAGTGGGTTAAATGACATCCCTATCGAGGCTATGGACGCCTACTGGCAGCATGTTAAGAACCAAACATCAATATAGCATGGAAAAACCTCAGGAAAAGTACTCAACGCCTTGAAATTGAGATAATTTTAGATAATAAGCCTCTTCGAGGGGGCAACCTCCTTTTACCCCACTTAAAATGTTCAAGTACAAGATGATTCAAAATGAAAATGTCTCCTTGGTATATATAGGAGACTAGGAGGTATAATTACAAATAATGGC
>ML788034.1:172409-188087 GCA_009831015.1 Picea engelmannii | reverse complement strand
TCTTCTTATTATATTTCTTGTATTTGTACTTCTTTTCATCATCAGAGTTCTGGTCCTTTTTCTGATGGGGACACTTAGATGCAAAATGACTTATCTTACCACAGTTAAAGCATTTGAAGGGAAACTTCCCTTGATATTTTCCTAATCCTTTCTTTAACCTTATCACAAATTTTGCCTCAATATCATCTAATTTTGAATCAGTATTCTTGTCTACTTTAAAAGATGCTTCTCTAGTACTGGATTTATCTTTGCTAATTCTCATTTCATATGCAGTTAAAGTTCCTAGAAGTTGATCAATGGACGGGGTTTTTAGATCATTTAATTCTTCTATTGCAGATACTTTTGGATTAAATTTATTAGGCAGAGATCTTAAAATCTTCTAAACTAAGAGTGAGTCGCCAAACTTCTCACCAAGACCCTTCATGGCATTTACAAGTTCTTCAACTCTTAAAAAATACTTGCTAATTGTTTCATCTTCATTCATCTTTAGTTGTTCAAATTTCAATCTGTAAGTTTGAAGTTTGGCATCCTTTACTTTCTCATTTCCTTCATAACTGCTAATAAGTTTATCCCACATTGCTTTGGCAGTTTCAAGATGCATTACCTTTACAAACTCAGCTTCAGCAAGTCCATTCAAGATAGCATTCATTCCCTTAGCATTAAAACTAAACTCTAACTTATCATCCTTGGAGGCTAGCACAACAGGCTTTGTATATCCAGTCTCTACTACATCCCAAACATCAGCACCCAAGGCCATTAAGTATGTTCTCATTCTAATCTTCTAGAAGGTAAAATTTGTTCCATCAAATAGAGGGGGCTTAGAGGCTGAAGTCCCTTCATGACTTGTCATGTTTAAGATTACAGATCTACCTTTGAATAAAAGGAACCCGCTCTGATACCAATTGTTGAAATTACTAAGACAACTGAGAGGGGGGGGTGAATCAGTTGTTATTGAGATTAAACAATTTTAAGTTTGTTAATACATTCTTAATCTTTCTTCAAGTGATCATCAACATTATACAGCATATGGACAATAAAATTAATGAGCATCAATCACACATAAGGTATACACAGAGACAGATTTTCATGAGGAAACCCATAAAGGGAGAAAACCTCTTCTTTTTCTAAATGATAGGCAGTCTTTAAGTTCTGTACATCATCTATAATTGAGAACCAACTCAAAGTGAGGCTGCTACCTCTGTTTTGCAAGCTGCAACTTGTTGAGAGCACCAACTCTCTGTTTTTCTCTAGCAACCACTAGAAGGAAGCACCAATTCCCTGGTTTCTCTAGCACCAACTAGAATGAAGCACCAACTCCATGTGTTCAAGCACCCACTTGAACCTCTAAGGACAACAGTCCTCCCTAGCACTGCCCAACCACCCTGGAATATGAAATGAATAAATTAAACAACCAACTACACAGATAAATCGATTCTTATCACTTCTTCTATGTTATGTAAGTCTGGTTTTCTTAACTGTTCTGCAATTCTTCTCTTCCTTTGTATGTTCTGCAATTCTACTCTGTTTCAACTTGTTCTGTCATTCTACTCTGCTTCAAGTCTATTCCTCATTTGTTACTCTTCTTTGATTTTTATCTCACACTGCGCACATTTTTCAGTCTCACATTGCGCATACTCTGATTTTTCCTTTCTCACTGTTTAATTCATTTTTCATCCAGAACAACCAACCACGCACAGTTTATCTCTTCTTCATTTATGCATAGTGCCCACAGTAGTTACACTTCGCATCTTCTTAGGCAAAAGAAAACCATCTAAGCAACTGAAACGCCAACCGATCAAAAATCATGACGTAACTGATGATTTAACTGTGAGAGAGAACAGAAGCTTTCCGATCATATTCAAGTTTATCTGTACCGTTGGATGAACTTTATTAATCTTGCCTTTAAATCGATTTTTGACATTTCGGCATTCCTGTGGCCAACTGTCTCGACACTTCATGTCGGGATCTCCAAAATTTTGATACAGAGCTTTTCTGCGCTAGCTCCTTCCATTATATGACCATGGTCATGACCAAGCGCTTATGCATAAAGTGCTTTTCGTGAATTCGCATCTCTTAAATCTGGAGATGAGGCATCTCTACTCTCCAAGTCATGATCCCCAAAACCCCAAAATGGAGCTTATCAGAATTGACTCCTTCCCTTCTCATGACCACCGGCGGTGACCATAGGCTGTGTCAAAAAGGCGCTTCGCGAGTTTATAAATTTCATCTGATCGACGATTGAAATATCCATAGATCCGACGATCCAGATCTTATCGCGATCTCGCATCTCACGAGTTTGGAGATGAGGCATCTTGACTCTCCAGGTCGCGATCCCCGAAACCCCGAAATGGAGCTTATCAGAACTGACTCCTTCCCTTCTCATGACCACTGGCAGTGACCATAGGCTGTGCCAAAAAGGTGCTTCGCGAGTTTATAGACTTCATCTGATCGTCAGTTGAAATCTCCATAGATCCAATGGTCCAGATATTATCGTGATCTCGCATCTCGCGAGTTTGGAAGTTATGTTTCTTGAATCTCCAAGTCACGATAGGTGAAGCTCTGAGATGGAGCCGGATCAATGGTTCATATCACACCTTGATCTGACGGCTACGATTAAATCATGATTTCGCATCTCGCGAGTTCGTTGGTTATGTTTCTTGCCTCTCCAAGTCGCGATAGGCGAAGTTCTGAGATGGAGCTCAGATCAACGGTCTAGAACAAACCTTGAATTGATGACTGTGATTAAATCGCGATTTCGCATATCACGATTTCAGCGTTTATGTTTCTTGCCTCTCCAAGTCGCGATTTGCGAAACTCCGAAATGGCGTGGGATCAACGGTCCATGATCTCGTTAAATCTATGGTCCAGATCTTATCGTGAATTCACATCTCGCGATTCCTTTGATGGAAGTTCTTGTCACTCCAATTCGCGATAGGCAAAACTCTGAATTAGAGCTTAGATCAACGGTCCACGTCTTTTGGTGTATTGACAGTCAGGATCTTTTCGTGATTTCGCAAACTCGCTTCACCTTGCACTTTTAAAGATCATGCAGATTCTCCTGGATCCTACGACGGTCGATCCTCACGCTCGGATCTAACGCCCGAGATCTATTCTCCATATCTGCACGCTCTTCTTGTCTATATTGAAATCTGACAGTCATCGGGAATTCTTAATTGTTGATCCAACGATCACTGTTGCTGCTGATCATGTTGATCTTTGCCATCGCTATTCTTGCCAACAATCCTCTGCACGCATATTCAAATCTTCTCTACAACGTTTATCTTCATTATTGTACTTGCCATCAATGACAAGCATTCATTGTCTATTAAATATTTGCCAACATGGGATATATGTGGTTCACCCCCATCCTGGCACTACATGCACCAACTCTTTGTCTTCTTTATTAGCTTTTTTCAATCTTCTTACATGCACAGAGCCTCAAGATCAACTTCTTAGAGGACAAGAGATCTACACACTCTTCGCTAGATCCTACTTCCTTGAGTTATAGCACAAAGCCTTCCACAGTCTCTTACAATCAATTGCACTTAGCTCTGCAAGTCTCACACAGTATGCACGAAGCACTTAGAACTATTACTTGCACTTAACACAACTTAGAACTCTTTGATCACATAGATCAAACTATAGAACTTAGCACACATAGTGCCTTCTTACATCACCTAGATTTCTATTTATACATTACAAAATCGGGCCAAAACATGGGTAAAACCATGGGCCGACATCCCCATAACCGTTACATAAGCCCAAAACTCAAAAATCCCTAAAAAGGGGCCGAGATCCCATGATCTTCACTTCGTCTTGTGCTCCGCCTTCGAGAGCCTATCAAAGTCCCAAAAATAGGTCAAACATGACCAAGAATCCTCAAAACTTGGTTAAGGGCCAACAAAACCTGAACTATTCTTCTTCTTCCAATCCTCGTGATGTTTTTTCTGACGCTCGAATTGTTCATAACAATACCTTGCCTTCTGGATAGTGTCTTCTAAGGTCTTTGGCTTATCAAACTCAATCCTATTATGGTAGGTCTGAGGTAACCCTTTGATAAATCGTTGGACTTTTACCTTTTCATCCTTTATGTAGGGTACATACCTCAGTAGCTCAAGGAATTTATTGACATATTCATCTATGGTGAGTTGTCCCAACCTGAGTTCATAGAACTCCTTAGTATTCCCATCCATGTATTTCTCTGACAGATACTTCTTCCTGAGGTATTTCTCGAACTGTTTCCATGACAAGTCCTTCTCATGGACTCCTTTCACATTCCTAAGGTCTTCCCACAAAATGGAATCCTTTCCATTCAGGTTGAAGATGGGTATTTGAGCCTTCAAGTTTTCAGAGTAGTCATGGACTCTGAAGTATTTCTTTAAACCAAGTAGCCAAGCTTCAGCCTCTTCCCCTTTCTTAATATCTCAATCGAAAGAGGGTGGTTTGGCTTTCTTGAATTCTTTAGGATCATGAATTTTGGAATGCTTTCACTTCCTTCCTTTCCTCTGAGACTGTGAGCTAGTTTTTCTATTAGAATATCCCTCGAAGTTTCCAACTTCCTTTCCATAGGACTCTCCTGATGAGCGTCCCCTGCCTCTAGGTTGGGCCTTCTTCAAGGTACTTCTCCTAGTGTGGTCACTTATGGGGCCATATTTTCGGATCTCAGGTGGACTTTGACTTCTCTTCACATGTCGTTGGTCCACATGATTGGTTGCAAGTTCATGTTGCAGTTGCCTATGTATGTTGGATAAGCTCTCCAGCAAGACTGCATTAATTTATGTTTGTTTTTCTTGCTCCTTTATCAATTTCTCATTGTCGGCCTTGCAACTCTGTAATTTGGCCCCGAGGCTCTTTACAGTTTCAGCCAGATCTAGAGGGGTTTCCACCGCCCTCCTTTCGTCAGATTCTTCGTCTCTATTGTGGGAGTCATCCCCCACTTCATAGAACATCACCATCCTTTAGACTTGAAGTTTTCCCATGATTTATGACTGCCTGAGTGCTGAAAAAACACTTGTTTTTAGCCAACAGTCTATTATTTTATGAACAATACACAGTTCAAAATTTCTTTAAATGCACACACACAGTAGAAAGTTTCATTATTTTCCTCAATAAAAGGTTAACCGGACTCTTTAAGAAAGAGATAAGATAGGGTGTCACTCTTAAAGGTTCTCTATATATGGTTTTTAAGCAACTCATCCATGAGCCCAAGCAGGACAAGTGTTCTAACCATGCTCTGATACCAATTTGTCACACACCCACGACGGGGCGTAAAAATTCCGTTCTTCTTGAGAGGACAATACCCTTATTAAGGGGTCTTTATTCCATTCTGCTCTTCCAGAGCTTTCCAACCATGATCTCCATGCTTCGAAACGAGCTCAGAGTAGGAATATATCCTCTCCCAAGATCTTCGGGTTCTTTCATCCCCCTATACATTCATATGATTGTGGGCTATGACCAGACGCCAAGACAAACACCACATGAATCCTCTAGAGTGGAAAACCTATGAAATTCACAATCCGATGCCGCGTGTCCTCAGGGATTTCGATGGCCCTAATTTACTTCGGAACTTCGGTGTTCAGGAGTTTCAAATGTTCCTACCCCTTATTCCTCCGAAGTACTCCGTACCCAGATTTACAAATCAAATGTCATGCGTCCCTTGTGACCGACGGTTATGATATTCTTCAGGAGTTCGACATTCAGGAGTTCCAAGCACTCCAACTCTTTTCCTCCGAAGTTCTTTGTACCCGAAGTTCCATATCGGGCACCATGTGTCCATCTAAATCAATGGTTTGGGTCCACTTTAGGACTTCGGCATTCGAGAGTCCCAGACGCTTGCACCACCTTTTCTCCCAGAGTGATTTCTTCCGAAGTCAATGATCTGTAACCGTGTGTCTCTTCCAAATCGATGGTCATGATTTACTTCGGGAGTTATCAACTCTCGTGACCCCACTTTCCTTTGAAGTGGCTATCCTCTAAAATGGGAGATCTGATGACACATGTCCTTAGTTAACGGATGGCTCATATGACCTTCGACTCTCCAACCTTCAGGAGTTCTTGTTCAACACATCCCCTTTTCTCCCGGAGTGACTTTCCTCCGAAGTGAAATATCTGACGACACATGTCCCTTTGTCTTGGACGGCTCATATTTTCTTTGACTCTTCGAGCTTCAGGAGTGTCAACCTATCCACACTCACTTTCTCCCAGAGTTCTTACTCCCGAAGTCGACGATCTATCGATGTGTGTCTCCCATAGATCAACGGCTGCAAATCACTTTGTCTCTTCAGGCTTCAAGAGTTTTAGCCTCTCCACACTCACTTTCTCCCTAAGTGCTTACACCTGAAGTCGATGATCTGTCGACGCATGTCTCCCAGAGATAGACGGCTGCAAATAACTTCAGCTCTTTAGGCTTCGGTAGTTTCAACCTCTCCACACCTGCTTTCTCCTGGAGTGCTTACACCTAAATTCAATGATCTGTCGACGCGTGTCTCCCACAGATCGACAGCTGCAAATCACTTCGGCTCTTTGGGCTTCAGGAGTTTCAACCTATCCACACCCACTTTCTCCCAGAGTGCTTACACCTGAAGTCGACAATCTATCAATGTGTGTCCTTTCACTTAGATCAATGGTACAGATAGACTCTGTGATTCCACAGATTTCCAAAGGAACTCACGACTATCCACCTAGAAACTTTTCTAGGTTTGATGATCATGATCCAGCCAATACAGATTTGTTCATTGATCGAAGTTTCACAGTGATTGTGGGGCCCCAACATGTGCACTCTTTATCAGAGAGCTCAACCTCAGCAATCTAAAAATTACTTGCCCAACTCGGTCTAATCAGGGTCGTTGATCCTCCACCCCGAAAAGATCAATAGTGTTGGTGAATTGTGGGTCGTGAACTAGCATGTCCGCTAATTTCACCTTTGCACTTCGCAATGATTCGAAACCATCAATCTTTGTTCATAGATCGATGATTCGCAGTGATTGTGGGGCCCAATATCCACAATCTGGGAAGTGCTCACCCGACTCTGTCTAATCGTGATTGCTGATATTCCATCCCCAACGAGATCAATGACGTTGGTTGATTGTGGGTCATGAACTAGCATGTCCGCTAATTTCACCTTCGCGCTCCAGAATGATTCCCAACCATCGATCTAATTGAGCAGCTGGTGTTTGATTCGCTAACTTCAGTGGGTCTTTGAGTCGATCTGACGAGTGAGATAGGTTTTCCTCCTGATGAACAGTTCTCATTCATCTCCACTTTCGGGTTCTTAAGTCATCTACGGCTCTTGTCACTCTGGTAGTTCTGGTAACTTTAACTATAGTGAAATTTTACACCTCAAAGCTTCGAACTCCTGAAGTTTTGAAACCTTCATGAGATAACTCCTTTTAGCGCAGGGTTCCTAGACCCAGGTCGCATGGACCTTCAGATGAATATTAGGCTATGAACTCTACTCTTAGCCAGATTTTTGGTTAAGGAATCAGGCGCGAGTTCAAATTCTCTTAGAATACTATTCTGAAGAGAATGCCTCCCTAGCTCGCAAAACTATAGCCTCTAAAATAGGGAAAGGTAAACTCGTGAGGTTACCGAAATGGTAGCAATTCCAAGAGGCTTGCTCCAACTGTGGAACTGTGAGGTAGTTCCCTAGGGAAAGTACCTTCGAGGGATTAAACTGGAGCATATGGAAAATCAAGCAGAATCATAAGTTCTCAACGGAATGAATGCATACTCATAAATTAATCATTTCAATATGGAAACCATTTATAGACATATAAATACATGCATGCATCCATTATTTCCAATTCAAAGCACAAGGCATGAAAACACATATCAGAACCATAAGGCATGATGCGACTTCTTAAAGGGGTGTTGATTTCCACCCAACCATAGGCTCAGTCACTCCTAATGGATTTACCACTGGCAACCCCTGAGCTCAGATCATGATGATTTGAGATTCAATCTCTTTTTTCCAACTCAACGGAAGTTAGGGATGAAGGTTACTCTCCTCCTCCCAGTACAGGAATAGATAGGGATGAAGGTTACTCTCCTTCTCCCAGTACAGGAATAGGTAGGGATGAAGGTTACTCTCCTTCTCATGACTCAGTCTCTATTTCCTGCGATCAAAACTCACTCTCCTTTCTCAGTCCTTCCTCGGACCCGAGAGCTTAGGCTCTCGTCTATGCACTCTTCGCAGATTTCCTCTCTGACCCCCAAACTTTCCTTTCTTTCCTTTTCCAGCAAGATTGTGTGTGGCCCAAATTATCAGTCTGTGGTCAGTTCTGGAAGCCTTATATATGGGCGGTCTACCCCATCCCCTCATTAGATCTTAAGGAGGTCTTCCCACCTACCAGCCTGACTTTAATTCATTCTTGGGTCAAAGGGTTATTCTAATCCTGAGCAAATAAATCTAGCAAAGTACTGGTTTGGTGGAGGTTAATGCAACCATTCATGGTCCCCTCCACACCTTTTTCCTAGCATTTGTGGTCTCTCTTAGCACATCCCCTCTCCAGAAGTCATGCAACACGTATCCATTTTCTATTAAAATAACAGAATTTACATACATCGACCTTTTATACAAAGGTCCATCAAATCAACATTCACACGTTTGAGTTTTCCATAATTCCTTGGCCAATATAGTTATATTTACAAACTGGGGGAAATAGGGTGTTACACTAGGGTTAAATGGTGATTTCATAGACATATTGGAAAATTATATTTCAGCTCTCCGAAGAGGTCACATCATACTCTCAGATAGGGAAGATGAATTAGTATGGAAAAAGGATCCTCCTGGTTCCTACACTCCAAAATTTGGCTACATAGCTTTGAATATAGACCTATTTCAGCAAAATCCCAGTTGGTGGTGGAGGGAATTATGGAAGTTGAAATGTCCCCAAAAAGACAAAATTTTCCTATGTGCAGCACTAAACGATAAAATCCCAACTTGGGACAATTTGAGAAGGCATCAGATAGAAGGACTGGGTAGACTCTCTCTTTTTCAAAATGAAAACAAATCCACTTTCCATATTCTCATCTCGTGTCCCTTCTCCAAGAAAGTATGGTTTGAAACTTCCTCAAGCCTCAGGAAGAGATGCATATGGGATGGAAACACATTGGAACTAGCATGGAAGGACTTGATACAAGATCCAATAAATAAGGAAATAAAACCACTCCCTCTCTTAATCAGTTGGGGAATATGACTAGCCCAAAATGCAGTGATATTCAAATAAAAAGCATATATCCCAGAGGCAATTGCAGCCCAAAGTATATCAATATTGTCACACTTTCCCCAGTCAAAAGAAGCACTCGCCTTGTAGGTAAGATGATTCAGTAGCATCGCTCCACCTCAACAAATGCGCCAGCAATCCAACACATAGACACGCAATGGAGAAACGGAGAGGCACCATACCCTCCCATTTTTTAAATTTGAAATATGATCCTATATGAATTTCATGTTGTAAGGTTTATAAATGTCAGGCCATGCCTTTGTACAAGTAGTGGATAGGGTTGCCTTAAATGGTTTCCTATAGCAGGTCCAAATCATAGTCAGGTCTGGATAAACATTTATGGAATGTAGTCGTAGGAGTATGGTGTCCTAACTGAAACAGTGATAGAACTAAGGCGATGAAGAGGATAAGCTCGTAGAGCCCTCTTTTGTAATGAAGAGACTCGAGAGAGAGAGAATAGAGATTCTTAGGAGACTTAGGAGGTATAATACTTCTCAGAGAGAGCTCGAGAGAACTGGGACTCTGTTGAAGTCAGGTTTTTGTAAACATCTGTATAGACACATAGAGATAATAGAAAAGCATTTTTTTTGCATATGGTGTGTTTATGTATTTGTATTTATTGTTATTCTTTTATATGCCCTTCACGTTCTGAATGTATGAACTGGTGAAGTATTGAATGAGTTTCAATTGTTTCTCGTCTTAGAATTTCCGAGAGCAAGGAGTGCACATTGTCTGCAAGGAGTGCGTTGACAGAGGTGAGCTAACCTTAGGAAACCTCAGGAGGGATATTGTTGAATCTTCACCAACATAAGTGAAAGGAGTGGACAGGAATACCTTTGTGTTGAGTTCAGAAGGAAGCAGAGTTACTGAACACTCTGTAAGGAGGAGCTCTGCAAGGTGTTCATAGAGAAAGGAGAACGCCAAGAGGGTGAGAATAATTTATTTTCAAGAAATCCTTCGGATCTGAGCTTGACGAAATCCCAAAAATGCAAGGTGTGCATGGGAGATTGAAACCTTTGAAGGGGACAAGCTCAAAATAGATAATGCAGAGAGTGCGTAGGAGACGAACTTATTCTAAGTCCTAAATCCCAAAATAGATACCACTTTAAAAGGCGAACACGAGATCCAGGAATCAGATTCATAGAGGACCAAAGGTCAAAACCTTTGAATACTGACGAAATATTCTAAGACAAGAGAAATCAAAATCTTAGGAGGAGGAGAAACAGCAATCGTCAGATTGTTTGTAAGGAGAAGCACGGTCCATTGGATCAATGCCTAGAGAACAAGGATAGCGCAAGAGGAGGAAACAGATCTTATCCATCGGATCTGAGTAAGAAAGGATAAACTGTCGTTTGATCACAAGAAGGTGCAGAAGCTTTAGCGTTGTGTATGTGAAGGAGATTGGACTTGTTGAAGTCCCGAAGTCATTTGGGACCGTCCATCATTTGGGAGGACGCATGGAAGAAATCCATCAAGTTCGGGTGAAGGTGCTCCAGGAGGAACGAGTGCACAGAAGGTTGAAACACCCGAAGCCCGAAGAGTCGAAGAATCCAGAGTTGTCGATCTGCAAAAGGGACACTTGTCAATAGATCACAAGCTCTGAGTAAGTTGTAGTGAGGTTTCAGTTGCGAACTGAGATCATCGAAGGCTGAAGAACCGAAGAGAACCTAGACTGTTAGATCCAGGGGGCACGTGGTGAGAGATCATGAATTCTAGGTGAAGTCACTCTGGGAGAACATGAAGGAGAAAGGTTTGACATCACTGAATCCTAAACAACTGAAGAGAATGATAGTCATCGATCTAGAAGAGGACAGGTGTCACCTGATCGTGGACTTCGGAGGATTGCACTCTGGGGTTTTATGGAAAGAAGTTTTGGAAAGTTCTGAAGCGCCGAAGGCCGAAATGATTAAGGGTTGTTTATCCCAAAGGAAGAACATGGGTTGTTGATCTTTGAAGGGACACGTGGAGGAAGGATACTCACTCTGTTGGATAAAAGTTGGATCAGGGAAGACAGGTGCCAAGAGATTTGACACTCTGGGAGGATTTAATCCCAAGGTTTGTGTTTGTTGAAATTTGAGAATGCCTAAGGTTGAAGTCCCAAAAACGATGAGAGTCGTCGAAGCGAAGGAGGACACGTGATGCCAGATCTAGGAGTCTGAATAAAATTGAAGGAGGAAATGTCTGAAGACTTGGAGAAGAAATATCGATCATTAATCGAGAAGGGATCCAGAGGGTCGTTGATCTAGTTGAGGAGGCCAAAGTCCCGAAGCGGGAGCACGACCATTGATTGGGGAGAGTATGTGTCAGAAAATATTTCACTCTTGAAGATAACTAGTCAGCAGCAACAAGGATTTGATATTTGATATCCCCGAAGGTCGAATTCATGGAGGAGATCCTGGCCGCACATTCGAAGGGACAGGTGTCGAAGGATCTTCCATTCTAGAAGATTTCCATATGGAGGTAGTGAGGGTTTGATATTTCAAAACCCCGAAGTCCGAAATGGAGAATACATCTCGTTCATTGATTTGGAGAGGGCGGATCTGAACCCTGAAACCAGAGGTATCATCAAGATTAGGAGATCAACGGTCCCAAAAAATTTCGAGGGATTGAAGGTGTGTGAGTTTTAACAAGGAATCACGCCGTCACGCGAGAACATAGTCTGAGGACACATGCGAAGAACGCGCTTAGCAGAGCGAGCATGTGGAGCACAAGAAGTTGATATTTCCGAAGGCTGGAAACCCAAAGAGGATTTGGGTCATCGATCTGAGAAGGGAAATCGATGGTAGGGAGCAGAGGAGAAATTAATGAATGCGCAAGTTCACAGGCTGAAATGAGCAGGATTTGTTGATCTCGTTGGGACAAAAGATCAACGGGCATGATCAAAGGGAGAATCAGGTGAGCACTTTAAGATATCGATGACAGGTCTCTTTCATAAAGAGTGAGCACGTTGGCAACCTGATATTTTTTTGAACCGTCGATCGACGGGCAGATTGATATCGGTCAAATCCTGATCGTAGAAATTAGGCGGGTTTGACAGGATCTGCACACAGAAGGAAAAGGGGCATGTGTACATTTGAATTAGGTTCAAAGAGGTACCCAAAGAGTCAATCTGACTCAAGACAAGGATATATCCAGAGACCAGGAGGTTGTGTGGCCCCAAGAGGCAAGGGGGTCTGCATCATGTGGTATCAAAGAAAAGAATTGATTTATGTAGGCAAAGGAGATAATCTAATGACATCAAGTGGTATCAGAAGGCTGAAATTTTTTTGCAGATAGTAGACAAAGGAGTGAAGGTGAAGGGAGATGACCTGATAACATCAGGTAGTATCATAGATAGGATTTTTCTTGTAGATGGCAGGTGAAAGAAGAAGGGTATTGATGCTCTATGAGGAGGTTTTTGCACGCCCACAACAGCAAAAATTTAAACAGCCAGGTGAGTTGTGAGAAAATATGTAGATGTTCTCGGATGTAGAGTGATCCATAGGTTTTCTAGGAGGGCAGACAGAAGGTGGAAATGGCTATTGAAGGCCATGAGAGTGGTCGAAGAGAAGGTCGTGAGAAAAAATGCAATCCAGAGATGGATCTGGAGCTCAATGAGATAAGAGCAAGGATGGAGCAGCTGACATTAAAAATGCAACAAGATGCTAAAGTGCATTGGATGTATGAGTGGCCTATGAAGAAGAAGGTGAAGTGTACAATCAAGATATTGTTGGCCAGACGACAACAATATATTTTAAAGAGGTGGTTGAGGTATGTCGAAAGCCTCAGAGATGAAGAGGAAGTGGTTCACATATGTGAGCCAGAAGCTGGAAGGAACCTCAGTGATGGGGAGGAGGTGAGATCAGATGAATATCTCATAAATTGCCAGAGGAGTAGTGATGAAAGTTCAAATTGTCAGGTGGGCAATGAGATGGGATAGGTTGATCTCATAGACTACCAGGTGGGCAGAAGAGAAATTCCAAATTGCCAGGTCGGCAGGTGGAAAGAAACAAGACTGTCGGAAAGGCTCAGGAGCTCAGAAGTGAGTTCATATCAGCAAGGAGTGTTGATGGATAAATATTTGTGTGGGTTTTCAGACCATGTGAATGAATATGATGAGAAGTTGAATACTCTCACCATCCAAAAGGAGGATCAGAGGAGCATTCTAATCATTAAGGGAATTCATATATTCCTACCAGATAGCCCGATTAAGGCCAGAGTGTGTGAAGAAGGACAACCAGTAATGACTTTCATGATGAAGGAGCAGATATCATAAGCTTCCCAAGGAGAAGAGGAAGAAATGGAGAAGACACTAATGTCTACCCCAGCAGAAGGAGAGGAGAATTCAGAAGAATGGCCCAAATTTTTCATCCGGGAAGATGAAACAGAGATGACTGCAGCACTAGACATGCAGCAGAAAGAGAAGCAAATAGCATAGACCTTGTTGATATGTATGCAGAATTGGAATCCCTAGAGAGAAGGCTAATGGTGCAAATCTTTCACATCCGACAGGTCAAGTTGAAAGCAAATAGAGGAGCATATCAGCTAGAGGAATGGTTGCAGGGAGTTGGAGATATTCCAACACAAGAAGAGCTGACAGAAGAAACTAATTTATCATAGGAGGAAACTGAGCAGCAACTCAGTGATGAAACTGTGGAACTGGAGCCTACAATAGGGTGGCAAGATAATTCCACCAAAGAAGAATAAAACGATATGGGGGGTCAAATTGATATACCCACTGATAAGGAAGAAGTGCAACCGAGAAGACTGCATAAGGAGAGCCAGCCACTGGAGCAGTTGGATAGAGTAATAGAGGATATCAGGAAGTTGATGTTGAGGTCAGTAGAAGCAGTTAGAAAAGGGGACTTGAATAAAAGAGAGCCTGGCATAGTAGTAGGGAAGGAATAGAAGAAGCAGCAGCAGCAGCAGCATAGATGGAGAGGAGAAAGAGGACAACTCCAAGGAAGAGTTTGGGATCCAAGAGGATTTCAACACTGGAGAAGAGGAGCTCATGAGTAGGAGCTCATGATTTTCCCAACAGTGGAGTATGATGCAGGAGCATCACTCCACCTCAGCAAATGTGCCAGCAAGACAACACAGAGACGCGCAATGGAGAAAGGGAGAGACACCATACCCTCCCATTTTTTAAATTTGAAATATGATCCTATACGGATTTCGTGTTGTAAGGATGATAAATGCCAGGCCATGCCTTTGTACAAGTAGTGGATAGGGTTTCTTTAAATGGTTTCCTATAGCAAGTCCAGATCGTAGTCAGGTCTAGATAAACATTTATGGAATGTAGCCATAGGAGTATGGTGTCATAACTGAGACAATGATAGCACTAAGGCAGTGAAGAGGATAAGCTCGTAGAGCCCTCTTTTGTAATGAAGAGACTCGAGAGAGACAATAGAGAGTCTTAGGAGACCTAGGAGGTAGAATAGTTCTTTGAGAGAGCTCGAGAGAACTGGGACTTTGTTGAAGTCCAATTTTTGTAAACATCTATATAGACACACAGAGATAATAAAAAGGCAATTTTTCCTGCATATGGTGTGTTTATGTATTTGTATTTATTGTTATGCTTTTATATGTCATTTGCATTCTGAATGTATGAACTGGTGAATTATTTCATGATTTTCAATTTGTTTTCATCTTAGAATTTCTGAGTGCAAGGAGTGCACATTGTCTGCAAGGAGTGCATTGACAGAGGTGATTTAACCTCAGGAAAGCTTAGGAGGGATATCATTGAATATTCACCAATAGAAGTGCAAGGAGTGCACAGGAAGAACTATGTGTTGAGTTTGGAAGGAAGAAGGGTTACTGAACACTATGTAAGGAGGAGCTCTGCAAGGTGTGCATAGAGCAAGGAGAACACCAAGAGGGCGAGAAGAATTTCTTTTCAAGAAATCCTTCTGATCTGAGTTTTGTAGAATTCTTGCAGAAACCCCAATAGATCTAGAATTCTAGTTAAATTGAACACATGCAATTTGTTGATATTCAAGAGATGAGAGAAAGTTTTTGCTCCATAAATAAGAGAATTATATTAATAAAAAATGAATATACATGAGCAACTATCCTCAAAAAGAAGAGAGGAGGTGAATATATAGAATTTCCAACATAGAAATTCTGGTCAAAAAAAACTACAAATAGCTAAAATAGGTGTCATAAGCTAAGGGAGACCACATAGTTCGACTTAGACCACTAAAGACACATGTCACACACTCATTAATGTCCACAAGATTCAAGTGATGCACATTAGCTCACTTAACTGACAAGAGAAGAAGTTCCAACTCACTTAACTGACCCGAAATAGTAGTTACTAATAATAGTAACGGCAAAAATCATTAATTAAGGAATAAATATCTCACTCAAAGAGGAGGTGCACATTCCCCAATAATAGATGAGTTTTTGCATGGGGGAGTTGGAATAAATCATGAATAAATCAAGAAAATCAAGAATAAATCGAGAAAATCAAGAA
>ML788034.1:125224-172273 GCA_009831015.1 Picea engelmannii | reverse complement strand
CCAAAAGAGGAAAAAAAATGTTGAGTGGCCAAAAGTGACCTACTCAGTTGTCTCCACCACTCCAAGCATCTCAGTTCTGAAAATTTCTTTTTAGTGAAGGACTTGGTGAAGATGTCTGCAACCTGCTGCTTTGTGGGCCAGTATTGCAGTGAAATGACTCTGTCACGGATCAGCTCGCGGATGTAATGCATGTGAATCTCAATGTTCTTGGTCCTCTGCCTCTGAACTGGATCAATCGATATCTGAATGGACCCCTAATTGTCACAAAATATGACAGTTGGAAGTGGATACTGAATACCAAACTCGGAGAGAAGCCCCCGCAACCAAACAGCATGTGTAGTTGCATTCACTGCACCTCTATACTCTGCCTCTATTGTAGATAAATAAATCATGGATTTATTCTTGCTAGACCAATAGAATGGCCCTGAACCAAAGATGAAAACATAACCAGAGGTGGACTTGCGGTCTGTACCATCACCAGCCCAATCAGAATATGTGTACCCAATTAGTGAAAGTGGGCAATCTGCAGCATAAAAGATACTAAATCTGGGATTACCTTTCACATATCTAAGGATTCTCTTTGAAACTTTCCAGTGAAGCTCATGAGGCTCCTGCATATATCTAGAACAAACTCCTACTGCAAAAGAGATATCAGGTCGGGTGTGAGTAATATACAACAAACTCCCAACCAACTGCCGATACAGTGTACTGTCCACCAAAGGTGTAGTACCGCATCCTCAAATCTGACCCCTGAAAGAAAGGGAGATGTTGTTGGCTTGCATTTTGTCATATGAAAGTGGACATGTAGATCTGATGCATACTTAGACTGTGCCATCTTGATCCTTGAAGTAGACTGAGAAACTTCAAGACCAAGAAAGTAGTGCAACAGTCCCAAATCTGTCATGGAAAATCAATCGTGCAATGTTGATTTTGCCGAATCAATCGCTGAAGTAAGGTTCCCTGTCATCAGTAAGTCATCTACATAAAATACTATCAGAAAAAGGGAATCATCATGTTGCAGAAAATAAACATTTGGATCAGATTTGCATCGAATGAATCCAATGGAAAGCAGGAAAGAATCCATCTTTGCATACCAGGCTCTGGGAGCCTATTTTAGGCCATACAAAGATTTCTTTAATCTGCAAACAAGGGAAGAGTTCTGAATGTATCCCAGTGGATTATCCATATAGATCTCCTCCATGATATCTCCATGAAGAAATGCACTCTTCACATCCATGTGGTGAACTTCCCATCTGCGAGAAGCGGCAATGGCCAAAACTAGTCGAATGGAGTCCATTTTTGCAACAGGTGCAAATGTCTCTGTGTAGTCTATTCCATGTACCTATGAGTATCCTTTTATGACATGTCGATATTTGTACTTTCTGATCTCACCATCTGCAGCAATCTTTGTTCGATATATCCATCAGCATCGAACAAGCTTTCTTCCTTTCGGAAGTGGAACCAAGTCCCATGTGTTGTTGTCCATAAGAGCAGAGTATTCTTCATCCATGGAAGCCTCCCAAAGTGGGTTTCCAGAAGACTTAGAGTGTGACTTTGGATCTGAACCAAGTGACATATATCAATGTATGGGCAGAAAAGGTTATGTGGCAGCCAGGGCTTGAGGAGCCCCAAAAAACTGTGATCTAGTTCTTCTTGTATCTGCAGGATCACTGACTAGTTCACCCGCATCTTGCAAGGTTTTCTCTGCCCAAGTTGAAAACTGAGTTGGAGAAGCCATGACCTTATCCTCATCCTCTATATTAGACCCAAAAGGATACTTTTATGTCTGTTCTAAAGTGCTCGAAGAAGTTTCTGACTCCTCCTCATCAGTGACAATAAGTGATTCCTTGGCAGGGTCTTCTGAAAAATCATGCAGTGATTCTTCTTCAAACTTCACACTTCGAGCTAGAATGAACTTTTCAGTGTGAGAGTCCAACAATATATATCCTTTAACACCTTCAGGATATCCAACAAATATGCATTCAACACTTTGAGGCTCCAAATCCTTCCTCTTATCTGTCGGAATGTGAGCCCATGCTCGTGAACCAAAAATACGAAAGTGCGACACTTTCGGTTTCTTACCGGTCCAACATTCAAAAGGAGTGGTGCCTTTGAGTGATTTGTGAGGAAATCGGTTCTAAATGTGTGATGCACAATTAATATCTTCATCCCATATATTGGGAGCTAATTATTTTGACGGTAGCATACAATTGTCCATCTCTTTTAAGGACCGGTTTTTCCTCTCCGCAACACCGGTCTGTTGTGGTGTATATGGCACTGTGTGTTGTAGTTGTATACCGGCATCAATACAAAGTTGTTTCACATATTTGTTGACATAATCCCCCCCATTATCAGTATGGAGTATCTTAATCTTACACCCAGACTCATTCTCAGCAAGTGCTTTAAATTCTATAAGGCATTCAAATACTTCTGATTTTAATTTCAAAAAAAATACCCAAGTAAAGAGAGAGAAATCATCTATGAAGGTGAGTACATATCGAGCCTTACTGATTGAAGGCTATGGGAATGGGCCCGTGATGTCACTGTGAATCATCCTAAGAGGTGAATAAGTTCTATGTGCCTTCCCTTTGTCAAACTTTTATCTAGATGCTTGCCAAGAATGCATCCTTGACATACATCGCTTGTGAATTTAAAAGCTGGCAATCCTTCTACCATGTTTTCCTTGTTGAGTTGATGCAAGTACTTATAGTTTAGATGGCCAAATATTTCATGCCATAACCTAATGATATCATTAGATTGTGACATAAATATAGTGCTAATAGATTTAGGAACAAAGTGGGAGAAGAAATACAAATGAGAACCGTGATCTGCAATTCCATGCGCAATCTGTGAGCCTGTGGAAATGTCGGTAATCACTGCGGAGTTCAGAGTGAACTCCACCTTCCTTCCAGAGCTGGAATGAGTGATCTGATATATCGAGAGAATATTTGTTGTAAGTGAGTGAACATGAAGCACATTTTTGAATCATCCCCCTTCAAGATCAACAATTCCTTCTCTGCACACCTTTGCGGGTGTGGCATCTCCCAAGTAAATTGGGGATCGGGTGCTTTCTTCGATGGAGGAAAATTCATCTTTTGATGCAGCCATATGGTTCAATGCACCTGAATCAAGGATCCAATATGATGGAGTGTATGTGACAGCCATCAAAGCATGACCATCTCGTGCTCTCCCTCCCATTATGTTATCATCTTTCTTCTTTGCATTTTCGGGCACCGTGAGATTGTGTTGATTGCTTATCCATCTCATCGATAGTCTTCCTCATGCAATTTTCTTCATGATGAAAACATTTGGAACAGTAGATTAAAATTTTTATTTCCTTCTTCTTCTTACCCTTAGGCTCAGAAGAGTTATATGAAGATTGTGCAGATCTCTCCTTCTTTGATTCAGGAAATTTACCCGTTCCTTTTTTCTTGTCTTTTCCACTGCTCTTTGGAGCATTAGTAGCTGCAAGTGCTTGGTTCTTGGAATGCTTGATGGCACCCATTTGGACTAACTTAGCTTTCTCTTGAGCCAATTCTGCAATGAAATCATTCAATGGAGGCATTTTCCATTTTTCCTGAGTCAATTTAGATGCTTGAAAAGACGACACAAATACAGAATATTCAGGGCCTAATTTCGAGAGAATTGAAAGGATGAGTTGTTCTTCCTCTTTCGTGACTCCACATGCATTAAGTTCAACGAGGAGGGATTTGAACTTGGTGAAGAATTCTTGCAGGTTGCTAAAATGAATTGGACTTAGGGATATGAGTTCATTCTCCAATTGATGCAGTCTCATTGCATCCTGCTTGCCGAATAGTCCTTCCAATGTGGTCCAGACCACCTCGGGAGTAGTGTCTCTATTGACATGAAAGAGGAGATCTATGGAAATTGATAGGCATATCAGCCCAATTGCTTCATCTAATTTATTGAAATACTTTATCTTCTCCACTGCAGCAGTCGGTTCTTTCTCTATTCCCATTGTTACCCAGTAAATCCCTTTGCTTCGGAGGAGCAGAGAGATCTATGTCTTCCATTCGAAGTAATTGCAAGGATTTAGAATGAGTTTTGTGGGATGAGAGAGATGATCCATTGCTGTTTTCTGCACCTCCTGATGATCTATACCTGCAAATAAAACCGTGTACAATCCACTAGATTCAATCTAGCTCTGATACCATGTAGAATTCCTGCAGAAACCCCAATAGATCTAGAATTCTAGTTAAATTGAACACATGCAATTTGTTGATATTCAAGAGATGAGAGAAAAAAAATTCTCCGTAAATCAGAGAATTATATTAATAAAAAATGAATATACATGAGAAACCATCCTCAAAAAGAAGAAAGGAGGTGAATATATAGAATTTCCAACATAGAAATTCTAGTCAAAAAACACTAGAAATAGCTAAAATAGGTGTCATAAGCTAAGGGACACCACATAGTTCGACTTAGACCACTAAAGATACATGTCACACACTTATTAATGTCCACAAGATTCAATTGATTCGCATTAGCTCACTTAATCTCACTTAACTGACAAGAGAAGCAGTTCCAACTCACTTAACTGACCCGAAATAGTAGTTACTAATAATAGTAACGGCAAAAATCATTAATTAAGGAATAAATCTCTCACTCAAAGAGGAGGTGGACATTCCCCAATAATAGATGAGTTTTTTCATGGGGGAGTTGGAATAAATCATGAATAAATCAAGAAAATCAAGAATAAATCGAGAAAAAAGAATCGGGAGTTGAGTCTTGATCTAAAATTAGCAGTTTTCCCTAAAATCTAGGGATGAGGCGCCTTCTTCTCTATGTGGCCAAATTAGGTGAAATAAAGTGTAAATGAATGTGTTAACCAAGATCTAGGAGTCTAAGCTAGGTATAAACTAATGTAAGTTAGGGTTATGCTCCAACAAGTTTGACGAAATTCCAGAAACGCAAGGTGTGCGTGGGAGGTCGAAACCTTCGAAGGGGACAAGCTCATAAGAGATAACACAAAGAGTGCATAGGAGACAGACTTATTCTAATTCCTAAATCCCAGAAGAGATACCACTTTCAAAGGTGAAGACGAGATCCAGGAATTGGATTCGTAGAGGACCAAAGGTAAAAACATTTGAAGACTGACGAAATATTCTAAGACAGCAGAAATAAAAATCTCAAGAGGACAAGCAACAACAACCGTCAGATTGTTTGTAAGGAGAAGCATGGTCTGTTGGATCAGTGCCTAGAGAACAAGGATAACGCAGGAGGAGGAAACAGATCTTATCCATCGGATCTGAGTAAGAAAGGATCAGTCGTCATCTGATCACAAGAAGGTGCATAATATTTAGCGTTGTGTATGGGAAGGAGACTGGACTTGTTGAAGTCCCGAAGTCCTAAAGTCATTTGGGACTATCCATCATTTGGGATGACACGTGGCAGAAATATATCAAGTTTGGATGAAGGCGCTCTGAGAGGAACAAGTGCACAGAAGGTTGAAACACCCGAATCCCAAAGAGTCGAATAACCGAGAGTTGTCAATATGCAAAAGGGACACTTGTCAATAGATCACGAGGTTTGGGTAAGTTGTAGTGAGGTTTCAGTTGAGAACTAAGATCACCGAAGCCCTTAGAACCAAAGAGAACCTATATTGTTAGATCCATGGGGGCACATAGTGAGAAATCATGAATTCTGGGTGAAGTCACTCCGGGAGAACGCGAAGGAGAAAGGTTTGACATCGCTAAAGCCCAAACAGTCAAAGCGGATGATAGTCGTCGATTTGGAAGAGGACAGTTGTCACCAGATCATGGACTTCAGAGGATTGTGCTCTGGGGTTTTTATGGAAAGAAGTTTCGGAAAGTTCTAAAGCGCCGAAGGCCAAAATGACTAAGGACCGTTGATCCCAAAGGAAGAATGTGGGTCGTTGATCTACGAAGGGACGCGTGGAGGACGGAGATTCACTTCGTTGGATAATCATTGGATCAGGGAGGATAGGTGTCAAGATATTTGACACTCCAAGAGGATTCACTACAGAGGTTTGCATTTGTTTAAATTTGAGAATGTCGAGGGCCGATTCTCGGAAACGATGAGAGTTGTCGATGTGAAGGAGGACACACAATGCTAGATCTAGGACTATGGAGAAGAGCGAAGGAGGAAAGGTCTAAATACCTGGAGAATAAATATTGATCGTTAATCGAGAAGGGATACAAAGGGTCATTGATGTGGTTGAGGAGGCCAAAGTCCCGAAGTGGGAGCTCCGTCTTTTCTGCTCTTTTGGCCACTTCGACCCAATCTCAATCAAATTGTTTTCCACGTAGTTTGCACTTTGTGCTTCTTTCCTTAATCTTCACAACCTTCCATAACCAAGGGCTAAAAAACCCCCAACAATCACATGTGACTCGTCCCGAGGCACTTCAGGTCTAAATCTTTTGTTTCACTTTGAATTCAGACTGTGTGGGGCACTCTGTGCTTCCTGCTCTGTCCCACCATTCTTCCCTTGTGCATACTATCTTTTCTGTGTCTAGTGCCTAGTTTCAATTGCACCTGGTACCTAGACCTGTTTTCTCATGCTTCTACGGAGAGCTGCAAGACAGTTGGTTGTCATAATACAATTTCAACCGGCTCCCATTCACCAAACCTTCCTTCCATTCTCCATTCAAAGTTTTCAACTGCACGACTCCTCCTTCTGTAATGTAAGCAACCTCATATGGCCCAAGACAATGTGTCCTAAAATTCCCTGGATGCTTCATGAACTTGTTGTCGTATACCAATACCATATTTCCTTGCTTGAAGGATTTCTTCTTGATGTGCCTATCATGATAGGCCTTTTCTCATTCCTTTTGTACTTGTTGATGGAATCCTGCAATAAATTGATCTTCTTCTAGTTCTACCAACTGTGCAAGCCTCTCTCGAACAGCGCCAGTGTCATCCATATCTGTGAATGTTGCAATTCTGAGACTAGGAACCAAATATTCCATAGGGACAACTGCTTCTAGGCCATACACCAGCTTAAAGGGAGTCTGCATTGTTAGATTATTTCAAGTAGTTCTATAGGCCCATAGCATTGTTGGTACTCTCAAATCCTAGTCATCCCTTTTCACACTACAAATCTTCATCAGCGTTGTCTCCAAGATTTTGTTGAAGGCTTCGACTGTACCATTCACCTGCGGGTGATAAGGGGTGCTCTTCTAGTGATGAAATTCAAATTCCTGAGTCAAGGCTTCAATAGTCTTATTAATAAAATGTGTACCTTGATCACTCATCATGGTCTTTGGGCATTCAAACCTGATTATGATATCCTCAAATATAAATCACGCAGTTGTAGTTGCACTACAGTCCTTAACTGCTCTTGCTTCTGCCCATCTTGTCAAATACTTTGTCGTAGTAATGATGTATATATCTCTTGTGCGCTTCCCTGGTGGGTTTATAGGTCCCAAAAAATCAATTTCCCATTTCTCAAATTATTGCAAAGTTAGTTGTGGTGCTAAAGGCATCTCATCTCTTCGGGAAGGCTTCCCAACTCTTTGGCATACATCGCAGGCTTTATAGTATTCCTTGGCATCTTTATGTAAAGTAGGCCACCAGAGGCCATATCTAAGAACCTTCTGCGTTGTTTCTTTCCCTGCGTAGTGTCCTCCTACGATGCCTTCATGTGATTCTACTAAAATTAGTGGCCTTTATGCGTCCATAACGCATCTCCTCGGGATCTCATCAGGTCCCATATTGTATAGTTTTTCGGCTATAAGTAAAAAATCTGCATCGCGTACTACTAGTTGTTTCTTTTGAATGACTGTGTATTCGCGAGGTGCCATTCCTGTTGACAGGAACTGGCCTATCTAGATGAAATGATCATCAATATTTCTAATGGCCAGAAGTTGTGCATCAGGTAGTGTATCCTCCAAACTGGTAGGTTCGTCTCTATGTTCCAACCTAGACAAGTGGTCAAGTCCCTTGTTCATTCTCCCTAGCTTGACCACAATCTCAAAATCATATTCCTAGAATAACAGTATCCATATGCATATTATTCCCCCCAACACTGGCTTGTTGACTAGGTATTTCAACGCAGAGTGATTAGTGAACATCTTGAAGTGGCCTCCCAACAAGTAGTGACGAAACTTCTGCAGCGCATACACCATGGCTAAACCTTCTCTCTCAGTGGTGGTGTAATTTATCTCAGTTGTTGAGTGCTAGAAAAGGCTAATGTGTGGTCAATATATCTTGCTCCTGGTTGTGCTAACACTGCTCCTAATGCAATAGAAGATGCATCGACATGCACATGAAATTCCTTGCTCCAATCTGGGAAAACCAGAATAGGCATAGTAACCATTTTTTGTTTCAGTGTGTCAAAGCTCTGTTGACATTATTTTGTCCATTGAAACTGAAAATCTTTCTTCAGAAGCTGCTCCATGGGTTTTGTAATCTGTGCATATCCATTAATGAACTTCCTATAGTATCCAGTATGTCCCAGCACAGTGTGCAGCTGTCTGACTGAGGTAGGAGGGGGTAGATAAAAAATAATGGCAATCTTGGATGGATCTACCAGCAACCCCTGCTTACACACAATATGGCCCAACAGCACTCCAAAGGGAGAAAAGAAGATGCACTTCTTCAGATTCAAGGCAATCTGACATTGCCTGCACTTATCCAACATTAGTCTTAAACATTCAATATGATTTTGTAATAAGCTAAAAATAGTCCAATCATCAAAATATGCTTCCAAGAATTTGTGTAAAACTTCCTTGAATGCTTCGACCACCACCACGGAAAATATGGTTGGTGCATTCTTCAATCCGAAAGGCATCACTATGTACTGGTAGGAGCTCCATTCTGTTGAAATGTGGTCTTTTGGCAATCTTCCTTGGTGATCCTGATCTGGTGATAACCTGAAAATCCATCTGTAAAGGAATATACCTACTGTCCTCCTACATTATCTAACACTTCGTCTGTAAACGGTGTACGGAATGGGTCATGCAAACATGAATCATTCAGCTTTCTAAGATCTACATAGATCCTGATCTCTCTTGTCTTCTTATCTTGTACCACCATAGGACTAATCCACTCTGACTCTTCAATGGGTTCTATGATTATTGCTTCTAGCATTCTGTCTAATTCAATCTTCACTTTATCCTTATATGTGGGATTCAATCTGTAGGGTCTCTGCTTAATTGGACTTGCATCTGGTTTCAAGGGGATCTTCATCTCTCCCATGGGTCCTTTTATGCCCTTCATATCAGTGAACTTGGTTGGGAACAAGTCCTGATATTCATGCAGTAATTTTGTGATCTTATCAATGGTGGCATCATCCTAGTAATCTCCAACATTAACAAGCTTAGGTGTTTGCTATGTTCCAATATTAACTTTATTGATTTTGATCGGCTAACCAATGAAATGTAGTTCGACTCCTGGTCCTTATACATCTCTATGTCCTTTCATTTATGCGATGTTCACGTTCCTAGGATCATCGTCTTCATCGACTTTGATATTGTAACATCCTTGCATTTTTTGAAGAGGTGCAGTTTGTTCATCCTCTTCTTGCTCCATGGGGAGGCTAGGTGCCTCCTCAAAGACTTTTTGTTTGACAACTTGTAGAGCTTGATCTACTGAAGGGTACTAGCTTTCAAATGAAAATGTAGCTATAAAGTTTTGAGTCATACCGTACCAATCTGAAGTGATGAGGCATAGTTCTGCTTGAAGATAACAATTGATAGGCGTTGTGTCCAATGTGTTTATGAATTTATGCACCCATTTTTCTTGAGGAATATTGCTCCAGGCCTCCTCACAACCTCACACATGGTCCTTCGAACACCTTTGACTTGTGTATCAAACTTTGTATCCTTAGATGTTGTCTGGAAAATACGATGTCATCAAAGTGTGACATTGCATCCAATCCGCGATGTTCTTTTTATGTGTCCCCCACCATCTTGTTGGAGTAGCTTTCAAAGCCTCATCCAGTGCCAACAATCTCTGTTCAACTGGTAAAAATTCTTCAAATGCCAGTAAAAATGTTTCTAAATTATTTAAGCCATCAAATGTGGGTAAGTTACTTACTTCTGTGCCAATCCGGTGAACTTCCTTAGTCAATCTAGCACATTTTCGCGTAGAAAATTCATACATTTTGTTCTGTCAGTTCTCCAGTGCTTCTTCTGAGTCTGATGAACATGTGATGTCACTTCGCTAGCTCAAATTCTCACTTGTTGTAGGGTTAATGTAATCCTATTGTCTTGCTGTCAATTTATATATATTCTCTATCTCATATGTGCGGTCTTCTTCTCTAATAGGTTCTGTGTATCTTCGACCTTCATCAGGATCTAGAGGTGAAATGACCCCAAGGCCATCACCTTCAAATGTCATTCTTCTTTTATTTAAGTCAACAATAGTGGAATTGTTGAAATCCCAATCAATTCCTAATAGCGTAGGATAAGGACAGCTATCATCAACTATCTCAATCACCTTGAAGTCCAAAAATGTTCTTACCCCATCGATGTCCACAGGGACATGTTCCAGCCTACCAAAGGGGCTTACTACCTGTTGATTAGCCATCCTAAGCCTGATAGGGGAATAGATCAACTTAGGTTTTCCCATCAGTGCCCAGGTCTACTTCTTCATAACATTGACCTTTGACCCTAAGTCGAGGACCACATAATCTATATCATAATCTCCAATTTGGACATTAAGGTGTAGTTCCTTATTTGTCCTTCTCTTTTTGGATAGTTGATATACTGCTTTATTCAATAGAGGATATACCCTTCCTATCTCATACTATCTGATCAAATTTTGTATTTCTTGTATGGATTTTTCATCCTTAATTAAATTAATGCAAGTACATAAGAATTCCATAAGTCTGCTTACCTATTTTCCTTCTTCGGGAGAAGTAGACTGATCAAAGGCCAGGGGCATTCCGCATTCTCTCACTTCTGGTTGTTCCTTTGATGAAGAAGCTTGATCTCTTCCAAAATATTTTCTTGCCTCTTCAAATGTCTGCTTCTCTTTCTTTGGATCAAACTCTTGTGTCTTCTCCACAACTCTTCTAACTCCTGATTCTTCTGTAATCTTCCCTGGATTCACCATGTCTTCTCATGTAGCAGTGCCTCCTCTAGTGATAACGACGACTCTAGGATCCACTCTGTGAGGTTCTGTTGAGATTAGTTGTACTTGTTGGTTCCCTCCTCGTCTTTCCTAAAGTTTGGCTAACAGCACAGGACAATCTTCTATGACATGTTCAAATGAATTGCAGTAACTGCAAGTGGTACAAGGGTTATGGCAGTCCTTTACCAAGTAACATGGTTGTGTGCAGTTATAACAAATGATCTGACCTCGACCTTGACCGATGCCTCATCCTCGTCCTTCTCCTCTGAATCCACCATGAGGGTTGAATTTTCCTCTTCCTGGGGAGTTAAACTGCATAGTATTTCCTTCTTGTTGTACTTCACCTTGAATTATATATGTGTCTCTTGATCTTTCATGCAAGAGGTCATAAGCCCTACAATATTTCTCATCATGCCCCACAGATTTACAGAATGTGCAGTAAATATTGGTAGGTGTCTAGACATATTTTTGCATGTAATAGCATTCTCCAAGGCGATGTCTATTTCTACATACCTCGCACCAACATAGAGTAACCTGCTTCAAAGGGCTTGGGGCTCCTGAAGCCAAGTACTCATGAAATAGAGGATAGTGCTCCTTATCATGACCTTCTAATTTGCATATGATACACCAAATATCTTCTCTTTTATCTTTTCCCTTATCCTTCTTCATATCTTCGACCTACAATGATAAGCTAGTTCGCTGACTCAAAATTTGACTCATATCTGAGCTGGACTCTCCCATCGGGGTTGATTCTAGTTTCATAGAGATCTCCAATGCCTCAGCTTGCGAAGTGATCTTCTATTGCATTAGAGGGACTCTGATGTGTGGTAAGAGGGTAGCAATGAACCATTCTTTATTTTGTTCGTCTAGAATTTGAAAACTCAAATGGATTGTCAAGGTCTTAAACCTCTTATCAAAATCCCAAACATGTTCAGCTACTTTCTGCTTAATTTCTTTCAACTCTGTGATGCATTGCAACTCCGACTTGGGTTTCTTGAATTCTGAAATCAACGCAGTCTTGATCTTGTTCAACGGTTTCGGCTAGACAACTTCTTAGACGAACTTCATGTACCAGCTCAGTGCGTGATCTCTCATGGTAGTACTATACTGATCTCGCTTAATATCTTCATCGATGACATTCTTAATACTCCATATAGCTTTGCATAAGAACCAATGTTGATCAGGATCTTTAAATCCATCTCCCCTAAAGGTGGGTAACCTCATCTCATCTGCCATAGATCTTCCTAGGGTTCTTGGCTGAGTATACACTGAACCACTTGTACCAGTGCTCTGAGTGTTCTAATAACTTAGGTTGCTCTGGTTACTTAATGTTGTTAAAACAACAGGGGGCATAATAGCACTTACTTCAACAGTCTTTATAGTCGTTGAAGTTTTTGACTCTTCTCGGCGAGGTTCTTCAGTCTTCCCTTCTTCTGCCCTAGCGAACTCTCAATGTTCCTCATTCAATATCTCTTCTTCTTCTCCATTGTATAACCCTTCTTCATGTGCTGGTGGTTCGTGCTTCTACTCGAACAAGTTCACCAAACGAACTTCTTTGAAGGTTCTCCCACTGCGCGTGTCTAACCTCTGTGTCATTTTCGTTGTCTGAATTCTTGAACATTAGCTTTTTCAATCTAACCCACTATTGTATCTTCAGGATGTTCTTCTCATGCAATAGCATCTTGATAATCAAGAAGTGTACAAATTTTCCTTTAGGTCCCTTAAAGAAATATCTCTCTAATTGGCTATATGATTCTACTATATCAATAGCAAACTCAGTGATATACCCTCTTATGGTCCTATCAAACCAGTGATCTACTGCTCTTGACAAGGCGTTATCAATTCTCTTGACCTTCTTGATCAGCGCCGATATCCAAACCACATGTGGTCTAGGTATGATCTCAAACTAGGTATCTACTAATCTGGCTAGCCACTCGTATAACTCCTTATGAATTCCTCCAAAGAAAATTGCATGTATATCAGTAAAGATATACCTTCCCAACCAATATTCTGTACTAATATTAGGGTTCTTATTTTGAGCTTCAGAAAAGTCCTTCTCTTGTTCTTCTATCCACATCTGAATCTTTGTCTTTGATGGAAACCACCTTGACATTCCCTCAAGAAGATCCCAGTCCCGGCAACGAAACCATTTGTTGGCACAAGGGCAGACCCCAGGTTTAGTTCTAACAACACACCAACAATCCCTAACTATTGTCCCTTTCGGCAACACCTGCAAAGCAAATGCAGTCTCACTTGAAGTAGCTATAGGGGGTTGTAGGACACAAGTGTCTACAACCAAAGGAAATGCAAAGTGGGTCTAGGGAAACACTCTCACACGGATCTAGTTATTATTTATCTTTCTTAAGCCTACTGCGCGAACTATATCTCATATATAACACAATATTGCATTAACAGTATATCAAATATCAGAAGAACACAACATCAATCACACACAACAACAGGATCTGCGTGGTTCACCCTCTCCCTAGGGCTACATCCACAGAACTGCGCTTTATAATATATTAGATGAAAGCATTATGTTCTATATGCACTCTTAGCTTGCAGATCTCTCTCTTCTCCTCTCTCCCCTCCCTGGGCACCCAACTGTAGGGTTGATCTTCGCACCCAGTTGAAGATATTACAACACAAACTTCTCTCGCCACACAATACTTCTCTCTCAGTAATAACAACAATCATTCTTCATACATAATCTCTCTCTCTAACCCATCCCAGGTCCTCTTGACCTTTATTTATACAATACAATGACTCTTGGAAAACCTTAGGTTGAAACCTAGGTGTCAAAACCCTAAATACCAAAACCTTAGGTGTCTAAAACCCTAGGTCAACTTGACTCGCGTTTCTAGGGCTTTGCCATCTTGTCTTTCCTTCTTTCTTGTGAGGTGCTCCAAAGAATCCATTGGTGTCTTTTTCCGCTTGTTGAGTCGTCCATGAACCATCTTCCTTGTTGATCTGTCTTCCTCGATCTCCCCATCCAATGGCTTCATTTCTCTTACTTTGCTCTGTCGTTTCTTCTCTTTTGGACACTTCGACCTAATCTCAGTCAACTTGTTTTTTGCGCAGTTCGCACTTCGCGCTTCTTTCCTTAATTTTCACAACCTTCCATAACCAAGGGCCAACAGGAGGTAGTGAGGGTTTGAGGTTTTAAAAACCTAAAGGCCTAAATGGAGAATAGATATCGTCCGTTGATTTGGAGAGGGAATATCTGAACACTCAATCCATAGGTACCATCAAGATCGGGAGATCGATGGTCCCGAAACATTTCGGGGGATTGAAGGTGCGTGATTTTTACTAGGGAATCACATGGTCATGCAAGAACATAGTCTAAGGACACATGAAAAGAAGGTGCTTAGTAGAGGCAGCGTGTGGAGCGCGATAAGTTTATATTTCCAAAGTTTGAAAACCCGAAGAGGATTTGGGTCGTCGATCTTAGAAGGGAAATCAACGGTAGGGAGTCATTTCAGGGAGCAGAGGTGAAATTAATGAACGTGCAAGTTCACAGGCTAAAATAAGCATGAGTCATTGATCTCGTCAGAACAAAAGATCAAAGGGCATGAAAAAAGGGAGAATCAGGTGAGCACTTTCAAATATCGGGGACAGAGCTCTTCTGTAAAGAGTGAGCACGTTGGCGGCCCGATATTGTTGTGAACCGTTGATCGACAGGCATATTGATATCGATCAAATCCTAATCATAGAAACCAGGTGGTTCTGACAATACCTGCACACATAAGGAAAAGGGGCCTGTGTACATTTGAATTGGGTTCAAAGAGGAACCTAAAGATTCAATCTGACTCAGGACAAGGAAAGATCCAGAGACCAGGAGGTCGCGCAGCCCCAAGAGGGAAGGGTGTCTACATCATAGGACAACAAGAGGACATTGACACACCAAAACCCTTGGCATATTTTGATGGAGCATCTCATAACTCCACATGCGGGGGGGAGAAATTATTCACTTATCAAAAACCCATTGTTTTCATATAAAAATGGGTATGGGTCAGGGTACAAACAACTATGTCGAACTATTGGCATTGAAACTGTTACTTATTTTTTCTAGAGAAAAGGAAATCCATCACATTCAAATATTTGGTGATTCTATGAACATCATCAATTGGGAAAGAAAGCATCAAATTTGTCACAACATTTTTCTCAGTCTATCCTGGAGGACATTTTTCATGTGATGGACGTATTTGATACTTTGGTTATCTCCCATGTATATAGGAACAGGAACATGGTAGTGGATTCTTTGTCCAAAGCTGGGTTGGAACTCACACTGGGTCAATGGAACATTATAGAGCATAAAGGGGACGACTCTAATGCATTTTATCATCGACCATTTATAGAGGTTCACGGGAAGACACAGGATTGAGGCCTCATACTTTTTCTCTATCTCCTCACGAGCATATTTGGGGCATTGTTCGTATGAAGTACTTTGTTTACAACACTTCACGGTCTCACCATGGTTGTATTTCTACGCATTGAGCAATTATAGCACCATACTGAAAACAATTTTACTGTAGCGACTCAAATACAAGGCAAATGAAAAAATTCTATCTTGGCATTCTCTTTGAGTGCATAAAAATCATTTTTGGGTTTGGTTCCTGAAGCACTAGTTTCATGTATATATTAGGATAAATTTTTGCATACTTTATTCCACCTTGTTCTGGGTGAGGAAAATGGGAATTCTATCGTGCAATGCAAATTTTAGCTCATGAAATCCATATTCTCTTAGTGGTCACTTTTTGTGAATGGGCCGAGGGACATTTTTTCTCTTGAAAAAATTACACACAAATGGTGTGATGTGCTCTTGAAGCACCTACAAAATGTAATTTTGTCTCATCAAAGAAATAAAATTACGCTTTTTTCTGAGGAAAAAAAACATATATGGTTGTCTTAAAAGAACATCACAAACTTTGAGTGGGTGTTACACATTATTTTTTCACAACTTATAATGTTCACCTACCTTCCATCATCCAAAGCTTAAAATCCATGATCATTGAAGAAAGGCCTTTCCCTGAAAGAAGTCGGGATTTATTAAAAACACTATTTTATGAAAGTGTTGCATGTTGCACCACTTCAGCATGCAACACGCTTAAGTGTTGCATTTTTCACCACTACATCCTGTGATAGTGTCTCATGTTGCTAGTTCACAGGGTGCGGCATTGTTTGAAAGGAAGGAAAAAGGAGAAATTTGTGAAGTTTTTAGAAGAGAATCTTAGGATGTGAGGTGTCCTCCAATCGGTTTGGATCTTATTCATACTCCTGATTTGGGGAGATCCTAACCTCTCATCCTAACCTCCTCTTCAATCTATAAAAAGAGACCCCTCTCATGAGAAAAGGTTAATAGCTAATGGAGAATAAATAGTAGTGAATAATGGTTAATAGCTTTAGCTTCTGATTTGTGATTAGAAGATTGTTCTTTGGACTTGAGAGATTCTTGTGTCAAAGTATTCATTTGGAGATGATGGAACTCATGGAATAAATGTGGTTATTTGTTGGCATAGGCCATTTTTAGGAACAACGCAGCAATCAATGAGGCAATTAGAAAATGGACCAGAAAAGGAGTGTGCATCGGATAACAAGGAAAAGCAGTGTCGAGGAAGGAAATCCAAAGGAAGAAGGGTGTAGATCAGTCATGTGCAGGAATTTAGAAAGAGGACAAACCTAACACACCTAGGGTTAGTGGGTTAGGTTTTTGGTCATTGTTGTAACGGGTTTTAACCCAGTTTTGTAGTATAAATATGTATTGTGAGATTTGAGGAGATCTAGTTAGTTTTGGTATGAGTTTTGTTGAGATATGTGGAGCTAATAGTGAGATGATATTAGAATCAGTTCTGAGAGAAAGATATGAATTTCAACTGAGGGTAGGGAGTTGTGGATCTTAGTGCGATCATGTCATCCTCATTATCTTCAATTGTATTCAGATGTAATGTGCACAACGCTATGAATTTTGATGAAGAATAATAAAAGAGTGAAGAATGATAGATCTTTGTGGACGTAGCCTAGGGGGGTGAACCATGGTAAAATTTGTGTCTTTGTGTGGAATGTTTGCTTTATTTCTTGTTATCTATCTTGAATGGATGAATCTAAAAGTAGTAAAATGTAGCATGCACTAGAATAATCATGATGTTTACTACAGAATGAATCTTAAGTAAATGTGAATGGTTACAGAATGGTATATCTAGATTTAATGGTGTGGTAGAATAATAGATATGATGAATGTTGAGGTAGAAAGAATGTATAACATCCCCACAATAGCATCCCTTCCAATATTGTAGACATATGGGTCATGCAGTCACCCATAAATCCATCTCGAGTGAGAATTCATTGTGCGCAATCTTGCCTTATGTTGTCTTGAAGGGCCGATGGTTTGTAGGGTTTTGTTGGCAACCTAAAGTAGAACCCGGGTCAGCCCATTAACGTCCAACAAGTGGTTTTGTTGTTGGATGGAACCTAGAAGAATAGAGTGGAGGGGATTTGATGAGAAGGACAGTCAAGAGAATGTAGTAGTATAAAAGGATGTTAAGGCCATGGAATCCAACTAAGAAGGAGATTGAAAGATGGTCAGTGAAAAAAGATCTCAAGTTCATGCAGAAGGACAACATAAACCCTAAGTATACTCTACGTCAATATTTGGAGAGGTATGTATTTATTGATCTTCATGAGGCATTTTTCTGTTATTTTCCATGACTGTTGCAGGAGTGGATATTGAGACTGAAGGACAATCACCCAACTAATCGGATAAGACTAGTAGAGTGGACTACTGAGAATATTTCCCGGATACAGAAAGTCAATAATAAATTCACGTGCATAGTGGATTTCTGTCTAGAGAGAGTTATTGTAGGATTTATTACTAAGTTTGATGTCGATACTGCAAAGTCTTACATCGCTGCAAAACAGCATTTTTTGAAGGGACCGAGAGGAAGGTATATTCGATCACTCTACACGTCGATCAAGATTTTACTGCATGATAAAGGAGTGACAACAATGGAGTTGGATAGCTAAATCATTTTGTGTGCATGGGGAGACTGGGGGAAGAAAAGGACGATCTGAGATATGGAGAAGGACTTGGATAGAAGTCAGAAGAAGGAAGCAATGGACCCCATTATGATGGATGCAAATCAGATAAAGGAAATAATGGATATAACTGGAACAACGCACAATGGAAGACCCTACCAGTATAAGATCAATAAGAAAAAGAGGGCAGTAGCCAAGCGAGAAGGTTTGGACAGTGATGAAGAGGAGGTAGAGGATCTTTGTGCTACAGAGAAGATTGAGGAAATCTTGTGCACCACATATGAGAGAAGAAAACCAGAGGTCAAGGGTCCGGCGCATAAGAAGGCTCTCCATTCCAGATCAGAATTAGTGTGGAACCCACAACCCCATGTGCGACTAAAACATCTCAAGAGAAAGAATTGTTTAGACAACCACCAATCTGTAGCAAAGGGATTTTAGTAGTGTTATCACTAGAAGTCTCACCTAGACTGCTTTAGGTGTGATCCTAATGCCCATCAGAAACTTTGTAGATTGTTAAAGATAAAAATGTTTTTAATGTGTGGCAAATGGGTGAGATACTTAGTTTATAATATCAACACAGAACCTCCATGAAATACACACCAACAAACAACGATTTTAATAGATTCAAATCAATGTTTAGATATATCAATAGAAAGATGGAAGACTTAGCAATGGATATGAGATACATGCATCAGGTTACAACAAGTAGTTTTGAAACACATATAGTAGAAATGTCATTGAATAAGAACCTCCTAATCAACAATAGAGAACTTTGATCGTACTTGCATCAATTATAAACAATAAATCATTTACTCTAGTAAGGAACAAGCATAATTATGAATCATTCATCAACAATTAACATAAAAGTAAGACAGAAACACAGATGTGACAGTAGAAGAGGAAATTGATCATTCACTATTAAAGATTCTTGAATCTGATACATACAATATGGAAACTTTGTTTCAATTGAAAAATAAAGATAAGAGTCTCATTGTCTAACCACTCGAACCCTCTCATAGAGTTACAATTCATATTAAATAACAAAACATCCAAAAATATCTCTACAATTCGCCACTTAGCTTATACATAGGATCTTATTCTCAAGAGAGGTGTGGCACTAGGTGCACAACAAAAATCTAATAAGAATTTTATATTCTAGAAAAATGTTGGCATCATTAAAGGCAACCGATGACCACTTAATGCATGTGGATTAAATGAAGGTATATCCTTGAGGCAGGTGGCCCTTGATGTGCAATTGATCTTTGAGGAGCTTATATGAACTCAATCTGACATATGACAGTATTCATCAACTCAAAATCCTTATGTGATCCAAAAAGGATCCAGAGAAGACCAAGGACATCTTAGTACTTGTAGAAGCAACTCAAGAAGCTCAGAATGGCCTCAGCAGACAGAGAAAGGGAAAAAATTCAGTCCTCAAAACTCAATGAAAGTGGCATCATCACGAAGAGAATGTCACAAACTTTCCAACGGTGCAAATGACTCATCAAATGGAGTCACGGATATAAATATATTCATGGTCAAATTTTTTTTCAACCTAGCCTAGTCAGCAAGGGGATGAGTCAGCATTTGTACTGTTGGCGTCAGCATCAGTACGGATAACGTCAGCATCCGTACAACATACATGGAACACGTAGGAGGAAACATGTGTCATGTTGATGTCATCATGGTGATGTGGCATCACCAGAGGTTGCCACGTGTCACTCATATTTGGATTTTTTGGGTCATTTCGTGGACCAATAAAAATGTGCCATGTGGCAGTCTGTACAGCCACGTGGCAGACCGTACAATGACATGGAATATGGTGTGGAAGGATGATGTAGCAGGTCATACGCTAACATGGTAGGTGATTGTACAGTTGGTTGACATGGCCCAATGGTTGGCTACCACGTGGCCCAGTCATGGGCTGCCATGTGGCAATGGGAAAATGCCTAATGATGGCCCAAGAACGAAATTCCAAAAAAAAATAAAAGGTTTGGCGGGTCTGCCAAATCTGATGGAACCCCGTCAAATCTGGCGACCAAACGTCATATATAACCACTCATAATACTAACGGAACCATCGTGTACTAATATATATATAAGTTACAACCAACATCCCAAAAGGGGAGGCCCACTGGCTCAACCTGGGACATCCCCCCTTACCTACTCCTTAACAAATTCTCTGCCAACCACTAGGCCAACGGCCTCCGATGTTTACAAAGCCCGCCTTTATTATTTAAAAATTGCATCCGCCCAGTGCTGAAGGGGAGGCGCATGAGGGTACGACTGGCACGCTTTACAAGATAGTTTCTTAGCATTTATTGCAAGTTGCAGGGCATGAAAACCGAGACAGAGTTTATCTTGGGCCTGGGAGTGCCAGACTTCGATTGAGGCGTGGAGACAGTCATTTTTGGGTAATTCGATGCCACAAATTCAATGGTGTTGTTTGTTTTCTGATCTGAGAAAAACTTATGCATCTTGATTCCAAAATGAGGTATACTTATGTATTTTGCCAAATTCTTTTACTGAGTTAATAAAAAGACCTACCCATTTGAGAGCAGGACCCGTAGACGTAGTCCACCAGGGACGAAATCCGTTATCAAGTTTTTTGTGTTCAGATTCTATGCTTATGTCTCTTCATTATTGAGATTTTCCTTCTTTAATGATGCACTTTAATTTATGCTCATTTAATGAAATTATTTATAAGTCACTTCGATGAAAAGATCTCAGATCATTGTGACACCCAATTCACAACACCTACACTACAAACTGTCCCAAAACAACTAGTCTGCAACGCCTTTGATGGCACACGTTGCGAACTTTCCTGTAGGTGCGTGCTTACATCCAAAATGATTTCAAATGCTTAAAACTTGCACAAAAATTTTGGAAACCCTTCTAGAACCTGCTACAATCTTCAGAAACATGAAGTAACCTTTGCAGAAGTCATATGAATATGGTAACCACAATTTAAGACAAAATAATTACTCAAGTTATAAGTATGTGTATAAAAATAAACCATGGCAAAAATCATGCTAATTTAGAAATAATATCCTGTCTTCATCTTTTCCTGGTGCTTCTTCTAATAGCCACACAAGCTAACATATCCAAATTTCCTTTTTCTACCTTCTCCTCAAAGGGTTGCAATTCTTCTTTCAACCTCATGATTTCATCTTGGCAAGATATTTTCTACCTATACACATTCCTCAGCTGCCTATGTAGAGGTAGAGATCTCTTAGCCAAATATCTTGCTTTATCACTAGTTTTTTCATATAAATCTAACATATTCTTCAATTCGATTCGGGCCTCCAAGTTTTCCTCCTTCAATTTTTCATTTTCATCTCGTGTATCCTTAAGTTGCCTCCTGAGTCTTTTGAAAGTAGGATTACTTTCATGAGAAGGGGATTATATCTCAATAATCTCTATTGGCTGCTTGGAAGGATGAGTTTTATCCTTTTGTTGAGTTGAGGCTTTTGATGTACCTTCTTCCATAGGAATATGCTGCTTAGATGTTGATCTGGTGAAAGGTCTTCTAGGATTGACCGTTTTTGCATCAACATGTGGGGAAAATACAAGTTTATTACCCTTCATACTCCTTATTTTACTTGATGATATCTCCATAGGTGTAGGTTCTACCACATGAGAAACTTCTCTATCAGGAAGTTGTGAGGGACCAACTTCAACTGTTTTATCAATAAACTGAATGAATTTATCCCTTCTTGTCATCTTCCTATTTTTACTTGAATATGAGTGCACGGTCTTCTTACCAGGTGTAGGTGTTTTTCTTTTTTACTGTGGTGTGTGAGCAACATCTTGCAAAACCTGATGCAGCTAGGAAAACCTCCCAATCAGTATTGGTCTTCTCCAACTCTTCCAATCTTAGCATCTTGATTAAACCAGAGTGAAAAACATTGGTATCCACTTTCTTAGAATTAGGTTGGACCCTATCTGACATCTTGCCAATACTCTTGAATAGATAAAAGGGGAAGTTCATGGACTCTTTCCCAGTAAAGTGTAGTAGCAATCTAATATGGTATTGATAAATCATATTGAACCTTCCTTCATAAGTGAAGTACCTTTGAACAAATCTAAGAATTTTTTTCAAAATACTCGATCATATGACTTCTTGGCACTCCCTTGGATAGTTTCTCTCCTTGATATTCGAGTTTTAGGAATTCCTTGAAAAATGTAGAATTCAAAGACATGGCTTTAAACCATTTTTCACCACAAGCAGGTATCTTTGTGGCTATAGAAATAGATTGCCCTGAGACTTCAAACTCTAGTGCCCCCACCTCATTCTTTGTCCCACTAAAATTGAGTGAAAATTGTTTAGCAACCTCAGTATGTCCTCTTTTCATTTTCTCATAAAAAATCAGGCAGCCCACTCTCTGAATGCTTCCTTGAAAATTGGTTTAGAATTTATAAGTTGTATGTCATGTGGAATATTTCTCCCCCTTTGCAAACCTTCTTACCTTGTTGATTTTCCATGATAACTATTTTGAAAACCCTTTACCCTATTATAACTATTTGTTATCGGATGTATGATTAAAATAGGAAAATTAGGGTTTTTGAATTGAATTTTGCACAATTTAGGGTTTACTAAATGAGATATTCATGTATAGAAAAAGTGTGAGAATGAAAGGATTGCAAGTATGAGATGAGAGGAAAGAACAAAATCCCAAATTGGATGAGGCTACAGTCAGGCAAAAATCGTGGCAATTTTGTGTAAAACAGAGGATTCGCAGTGCGATCCTTCAGTTTGCGGTGCACAGTTGAGTTTGCAGTGCAAGGTTGAGTTTGAAATGCACAATTGAGTTTGCAGTGCACAATTGAGTTTGCAGCGCATAGTTTAGACTAGGTTTTAATGAAAAAGGTTCACAAAATTCCCAAGTCTAAAAAGGAAAATGACTTTGAAAAAGCTAAAACCTCGAGCCTGAGTCAAAGCATGGTCAAGGAGGGTTTTGTCAAGTGAGAAAACAGAGGGTTTGTAATGCCATAATTCAATGCACACAGTTTGCATCACTAACAAGAAAATGCAGTGGATAAGGCCATGGCTACAAGAACTAGATGCAAATTAGTCTTATTGTTATAAGGCGGGAAACTTTGATTTGCAAAGGTTTAAAATACCAATATTGCAGGTTTTGACCAGTGTAAGAAGTTTGCAGGACACATGCTATGCAACAGTTTGCAGCACGTAGAAAATCATAGTGACTAGAATCTAGTCTAACAAACCTTCAGACAGTGCAATTGATTGTTAAATAGGTGCCTGGTATATCTGAAGCTTCAATCATTGTCTCATAAGTTAAACTATCATTTTCCTGGAAGCTTGTAATCCACCTTCATCTACTACAGGAAATTTGTGGCGCCATAATTCAAACCAATTTGCAAAGCACTATATTCAAATTGATAAACATGTTTCTTGAAACCAACCTGAAGAACATGACGAATTAAAGGCACTGAAAACAATAAGATATCCCTTGACACATTTCCGAGGCATAATGATGTGTGATTAGTGCATGAGGTACTTTCTTTATTCACTGTGAACTTTCAGGTGAGTTTGTAGCTAGTCAACTTGACACTTGATTTGACCCTCAAATGGTTGAGAATGACATAAGGAACCTTTGCACACCCCTTTGAGACAACACACATGATAATGATGAATTTTAAGAACAAGGGTGTGACCAATACTTACCCTTATTTCTCTCATGATGATGACCACTATCATGACACCAAGACTCTTACATGGACTAAGGTCGGATTTATTTTCTCGTGAAAGAGTCACACATATTTTATTGACATAAGACGTGACTCAAAAGCTAAAAATAAAAAGACCCTATGAATCAAACCTAGAAACTTAAAAAAATTTACCCCTACACATCCTATGTGCTAACAAGTAGGACAAGGGTCCAGTGGAAATTCAAGTGGAAGTATGAATTCAACTAGAAATAGTCAGTTATCTACACTTCACGGAGGCAGTACAACAAATTTTACAATGGCAAGATAGGATCCAACTATTCGGTTACCAGAGTTTCATGGAGAAGGGTCGAACAACCCAGAGAAGCATTTATTTATTTGTGAGAATATTTGGGTAGCTAAACAAATCACGGATGAAGATACAAAAGTAGCGCATATTTCAATTGCATTCAAAGACCACACACTGGACTGGTATATAGGCCTCACAGTAAACAACCCACACGGAGCACCTACAACCATCACAGATGTAAAGAAGGAAATAATCAATGAATTCTAGCAACCAAGTTCAGAAGATCAATACATGAATGAGAAGATAGAAATCAAACAGAAGCCAGGAGAGTTAGTTTGGGAAATCGACCAAAAGTTCAAACGATTGAAAGGTAAGTTGAAATACCCCATCACATATATGACACATAGGCATCTATTCATTAATTCATTATTGGCACATATTAAATATCCATTGAGGCAACAGAAGTTCTAGACTCGGGCTGAGGCTCTACAAGAAGCCTTGCAATTGGAAGAAAACTAGTATAAACATACAGATCTAGTTGTAGAAGAGCTGAGAGCAGATCTCAATAATATGACATTTCAATTGAATCAGAACAAAGTCAAGGAAAAGAGGGAATTTGTCTAGTGTACCTTATGCAAAACAGAAGGACATCATAAGAATGAGTGCCCAACATCTGCGCAGTACTTGGGAGCAGGATTGTCAAATCCCCTACCTAAAAAAGGACCATGGTGTGAAATATGTAGAACACATGGACATGACCCTTATCATTATCCCATGATGCAAAAGTACCAAACAGTGCCTAATATTACATTCTGCAAGCCTGTAGGACATGAGGACAAGGATTGTCGAACATTGGAAATGATGAAGGAGAGGATGTCAAATGCATATATAATGTAGGTTGAACCAATGATATCTCAACCTGTGCAATAGTATAATAACACGCAACAGTTTACATCGCCACCGTAATATAATAATGTGTAGTAATTTGCAGTGCCACCTTAGTATAATCAACTACCACAATATAATACACTGCATGGAGATAATCAAGGCAACATAGGAGGATTCGGAAGAGGAGGACATGGAAGAGGAGGATTTGGAAGGGGCATAGACCCAGTAACCTATCACAATTGTCAACAACCTATAAATTATGCAAGGGATTGTCCACTAACACCTGTAACATGCATGTATTGTCGCATAGCAAATCATAACACAGAAAAATTTTCGACACTTCTGATAAAGATATAGGAAAAGAGGAACCAGAATAAACATAATGTTCAATGGATTGTCATAGAAACTAGAGAAGATGATGTGGAAAAGTTCAATATAGTTACTCGAGGTGGAACCAAGTAGGAGCAGATGCAACAAATCAGGATTAGAACAAACACCAGTGGATTAGAAAGAATACAACACCTCAACAGGATTTTGATGCGCGGGAAGAAAAGGAGACATTCAAGGAGGCCAGACAAGAAATTTTGAAGGAGAATATTACTTCTACTTCGGGTACAAAGCCAGGAGATGATGTACCAGTATATGATATGCATCATCTATTTGATGATACCAACAGAGATCAGTCTTCAGAACAAGAAAGTAATCTAAGAAACTTTTTTGGGTCTTTCTTGAAGTTATTAAATGATAAAACATCTATACAAATGTTACAAAGTTTGTTAGAGAAATGCAATTCTGGAGAAGAGATACAACTGGAACAAAAGAAAGTAAATCATGTCCGTAGGAAGATAATAACAAATAGGTAGTTCATATTGAATGCAAATATTGGAGACTTTAACATGGGTGACATCATATTAGATTTGGGGTCTAAAATAAATGTTTTGCCTAAGAAAACATGGGAATGTATGGGGGGACCTACATTGGGATATTCACCTATTTAGCTGAAATTAGAAAACCAACATAGGGTGATACCAATTGGTAGATTGAAGGGCATACCAAAGGATTTATATGGTGTGCGCACTATGGAATATTCTGAGGTAATTGATATAGTGGATAATACTACACCTTATCTAGCATTGTTGGGACTCAATTGGGATTTTGACAATCAGGCTATCATCAACTTGAAGACCAGAAAAATTATTTTTGAATTAGGCGAATATAGAGTCATTGTACCATTCGATCCTTCAGAAGGAGAAATATATGTTGAACATGTGACAGAGAATCACAGAAGAGATAAACCAGTTGTATAGAACTATCGCGCGTGAGGAAGATTACATTAACCTAGCAAGAGATGGAATGCTTAGCTGGAGAAGCATTAGTTCTTGTGTTCAGATTCTGACATGAGACTGGATAATTGGAAACAACGCTTACATGAGATATATACTAGAATATTTTCAATAATGACGCGCGCACTAAGATGGGATGGAACAGAGGTAAGAGAACCTCCAACTTTTTATGGTCAAAATTATTTAGAATAATTTTTAACAAAGTTTGAGTTAGAAGTTTTGGAAAGTTAGGGGTTACTAGTTTTGGACATTGCCTTGAAAGAAACACCTACACATTGGTGGGGTACTCACAAAGAAAATATCAATGATTGGTATCAATGCAAAAGATTATTATGCATCATATTTGGCACAGAACAAGAGAAGAAATATATGGAGAAATATGATTGAATAGGACATCCTAAATAACATATAGACAGATGTATAACCCAATGGATATTGGTACCACCAAAGGAGTGGGCACATTACTTTATTCATACATTGGAAGGAATCCCAAGGAACTGGTATACAAAACTGGAACTGCGCAGAGGAACTGTGAAATGTGAAAATTTGCAGCAGAACTTTGTGGTCACCTTTGCATTTGAACATGAGAATCCAGAGATAGATATAGCACTGAAGTTGATAAAAGTGAGGATCTTTGAAGAACCTGAAGTTGAAATTGTAATAGCTTTTAAAAACCAGAATCGGCAGACAGTTAATTAGTTGTTACAATGTTACCAACTCACAAATGATGATAGAGCAGAAGAAAACTCGTTTGATATTGAGATAACAGAAGTTGAAGGGGAAAGAGAAGTAGAAGGTCCAAAGTTTTATCACTCTGTAATTTCTCAATATGAGGAAGAAGTTGACAGAGGTAACCACAAAACCATTTTGGAGTCTAGGATTTATCCCTCCTAGAATCAGACAGGGATCCCTCTGTAATATTTAGCTTTGTTTGTTGGGAATTTTAGGCTAGTTATGATAGTACAGGGTTTGGTTTTATAGATTGTTGGTTGGAACAGGAAGGGAAGGCCATTGGGCGATGGAGTCAAAGAGGCATAATTCAATCAAGGCAGGTTCTACAAAAAAAATTACAGTGCAGGATAGGCACCTTTGTTGTATTCTTGATATTGTTGAGTGATGTGAAAGAAAAGGTGAGGAAACAGGATTGTAGCAGAGCAATTAAGAATTTTGGAACTAACCCTCTAGTACAAAACATAGAAATTATCCAAAAGCCAGAAACAGAGTGTACTTTTAAAAAAAATATGCTCTTAATATTCTATTGAATAATTCATAAACAAAACAATATGTAACAGGGAAAACATATTACAGAAGAGACACTTTACCAAATAGATATGTCACAGGAATCCTGAAAATCTTGTCTTGTATTATTGAAATTTGATTAAAGAGGCTCTATGAACTGCTTTACAATATTGGTCCTATCCTATTAACAGGTCCCAACACTTCATACTCCAAACAAGGAAGTATTTATAAACTTATTTACAGTGATCCTTTGATAAATGACCAGGATTTATTCTAGGAAGATTTGAACTAATAATATTTATGATTACAACAATTCAGGGCTGTTAAAATTCGTTCAGGGTTTCTAGCACGTATTGGTTGATGATCTATCCATTTGTTGCATTGTTGGTAATTTCTTCCAACTGCATCGAAATATGGAGATGTATTGACTATGGATATTCAGCAGCTAGGTGTCTTCATGCCCTCTAATTTCATTGACATCTATCCCTTTGAATAGATTCATGTCCCAAAATTTTGAAAACACAGGGCCCAAGGAAGTCTTTGATTCTCCCAATATGAGATATATGTATAAAATATGGGGTAGGTTTTTGTATATCATCTTGTTCTAAGAAAAAACCTCTCTTGGTTTTTTGAAATTCATATCCAGTTGTCCGGGATCTCGGTTTGAAAAAGATGTCTCAAACAAGAAAATATTGAATCCCAAAAAATAGGTCTCAAAGATGCTCTCAATTATCCCAAACCATGGAACTTGTGAAAAATATGAGAGAGGTTATTGAATTACATCTCGTTGTGGAGAAAACCCTCTCTCTGTTTGCGAAAATACTCCTTATTTTTCCCATAAAATGCCTCGAAAGATGACTGCTTAAAACCTTGCAAAAAAGGATTTTTTGGGGGGAAAGGTGGTTTTCGGGGGGGGAGTAAACGATTTTAGGGGGGGCTACGGATTTCATGGGGAAGGGACATGTGGAATGGGAATTTTTTGGGAAACCTCTTTTCTGGACCCCCCTCAATTAAAGTACAAATGGAGAGGGGGGTCCAGAATAGTTATTGTTTTATTTTTGTTTTTTTTTGTTTTTAGTTTCTAATTATTTTATTTTTATGTATTTTGTTTTTTATTCTTTTTTTTTATTGTTTTTTATGTTTTGTTTTATTTGGTTTTGTTTTATTTCATTTTGTTTTTATTTTTAAATTGTCTTATTTTTTATGTTTTGTTTTTTTGTTAATAATTTTTAATTATTTACTTAATTATTGTTAATTATTTACAAACATAGGTGTTAATTAATTATTAATTAATTTGTTATTAGCAACCCTAACCTAGTTTTACTAATCTAACTACACTTAATATTACTACTAACCTAATTAAATTAACTTTACTATGCTAATTAATATTAACAATGCCACTAATCATTCATTATTAAGTTTAACCTTTGTTTTTTATCCTAAGCTTGTTTATTCATGCAGGGACAAAATTGGTGGAGGGGTGAAGAAGTGGAGGGTGAGGGAATGAAGGGCGCAACAGGGTGATGAAAGATCGAGCGAAATGGATGGAGGGAGAAGTGAAATGAACTGAGAGACCAGCAAGCCAGGTGTCTTCATCACGAGAGAAATGCCAAATCGATAGCTGAAGAATCAGATCACCTATGATTATAGGACCCTAACATAGGATCCAAAGGATGATGACATCTCTTTCAAGAGGTGACAAAAACCACATAACTCTGAACACGCAGACCAGTGCTTTATCCATTGGGTTGATCCCAAATTGCAACCTTTTTTGTCATGAACCCACTGTAACTGAAAACTGAAATGCAATCTGATGATGAAAATTGAAAACCAACAACTAAAATCTGAAAATTATGTTGCACACTTAACTAAAAGTTGTACTGCAATTTGAAACTGAAGCTTCAAACTAAAAATGAAATCCACACTGAAAACAAATCGCTGAAAGGAATGCTCACCAAGTCAAGCTTATTCACACACTCCTACTCTAATTTGTTGAAACCATTGTTAAATCAAGTGATGCAAAAATGCCAATGTAACCAGTTAATGAGCTGATCCAATATCTGAGATTTTTGAATGAACTTGAGCAAAATCAGAAGTAGATTATTTATTAGCGACTCGGAATAAAAATAAAAACCATACTCCGTAGAAAACACAAAAATTGTCTTAATTAATGACTGCAACAAATTTACCATTGAACCTTGAAAATCATGAAAAGTCATCTCTTTTGAATATTGCAACAAATTGACTAAGGGATCCTTAAAAACATGGAGGATTATCATGCCACTTTCAGCCTCAATTTCAAAATATATAGCATTAGGTTGTTCCATATCCTCATGTTTAAGACAAGACTGTGAATGTTCAGGCTCAACTTCAAGGAAAATTAAATCAACAGGTTTGTCTATAAAAACATCTAAATTTTCCTTAACATTTTCAAATATAAAATCCATACTATGTATGTCAGGGTTGTCCTGTTGTTGATCAAACAATTTTGTTGTAGTCTCATTAGATAACTCTGTTTGAAGATTATCATTATTATTTTTATGACAATAAACAATTTCTTGTACACAATCCTCCTGTTCATATAAAATGTTGCCAACATGCACTACTTCACTATTTGTATCTTGATCACGGGAAAATTGACAAACTGGCTGCAAATCTCCAGCTATCTCAGGAGGAAAAACATGAATGTCTACATCAAATTCTTAATTGATTTCATTTTCATCAATGAGAGAAATTGTCACCTGCTATAGATTCTCTTGAATATGATGGTAACTAGTTTCTATGGTTTCATCCTGATGAAAAGAGAATTCAAACAAAGATTCCTCAATTTCATCATCCATTATATCTTGATCATCCATATCAATCCCTATTAATTGAAAAAGGTCTTCTAACTTTCCACGGAAATTTTCTATCAACAGTAAATAAGGATAATGTTGCTTATAATTGTCACAAAATACTGCATGAAAATTTTAAAGGGACCACGGACTAGGAAAAGGAAATCCCTCATACCATGACCTGGCATTATCCTCTAAGGTTGCCATGAACATCTTCATGAGACAATCCTTAGGAAACTGAACACCTAGCCTATGTATGTGCATATGAAACCTAGTCAAATGTATAGCAGCATTGTCTCCTTTTTTATCTTCAAATAATGGAAGATAATTTAAGCAATTAACACGGGGCATAGAATTTGGAAAACCAGGAATACTAGATCTATCCATAGGAGCATACATGCTTTATGTTCTTGAATTCATCTTGAAAACCATCAATAATAACTCATGAAACTACATACCTCTGCACAATCAATATACCATATGTGTTATGCAGTCTGGATTCTTTGACAATGGAGTCGCCATGAAGCTTTGAGCTCTAAATTCTTAAACTTGGAGTCGCCAGGTGAAAAAGTTGCCTTTTTTTGTGTTTGACTATTCTCCACCATCAGCGATCAAATCTGAAATTTGATAATCTTTTCTAGAGAAACTGAAACTTTTTGTTCCCCAGTGTGGTCGCCACTATGTTTTCACTATGTAATTTCTCATGTTGAGGAAGAAGTTGACAAAGGTAACCACAAAACCATTTTAGAGTCTAGTATCTATCCCTCCTAGAATTAGAGAGGGATCTCTCTATAATATTTAGATTTGTTTGTTGGGAATTTTAGGCTAGTTATGATAGTACAAGGTTTGTTTTTTTAGATTGTTGGTTGGAACAGGAAGGAAAGGCCATTAGGCGATGGATTCAAAGAGGCCTAATTCAATCAAGGAAGGTTCTACAGGAAAACTTACAGGGAAGGATAGGCACCTTTGTTGGATTCCTGAGATTGTTGAGTGATGTGAAAGAAAAGGTGAGGAAACAGGATTGTAGCAGAGCAATTAAGAATTATGGAACGAACCCTCTAGTAGAAAACATAGAAATTATCCAAAAGCCAAAAACAGAGTGTACTTTTAAACAAATTCTTCTCTTAATATTCTATTGAATAATTCATAAACAAAACAATATGTAACAGGGAAAACATATTACAGAAGAGACATTTCACCAAATAGATATGCCACAGGAATCATGAAAAGTTTGTCTTGTATTACTGAAATTTTATTAAAGGGGCTCTATGAACTACTTTACAATGTTGGTACTATCCTATTAACAGGTCCCAACACTTCATACTCCAAAACAGGAAGTATTTATAAACTTATTTACAATGATCTTGTCATAAATGACCAGGATTTATTCTAGGAATATTTAAACTAATAATATTTCTGATTACAACAATTCGGGACTGTTAAGATTCTTTCAAGGTTTTTAGTTTTTAATTATTTTGTTTTTATGTATTTTGTTTTTTATTCTTTTTATTATTATTATTATTATTATATTTTGTTTTATTTGTTTTATTTGTTTTTGTTTTATTTGTTTTTGTTTTATTTTATTTTGTTTTTATTTTTTATTTTATTTTTTATTATTTTGTTTTATGTTTTTTTTTTATTTGTTTTAATTTTTAAATTGTTTTACTTTTTATGTTTTGTTTTTTTGTTAATAATTTTATTTTTTTAATAATTTTTAATTATTTAATTAATTATTGTTAATTATTTACAAACATAGGTGTTAATTAATTTTTTATTAGCAACCCTAATCTAGTTTTACTAATCTAACTACACTTAATATTACTACTAACCTGATTAAATTAACTTTACTATGCTAATTAATATTAACAACGCCACCAGCCATTCATTATTAACCTATTGTTTTTTAGCCTAAGCTTGTTTATTCATACAGGGACAAAATTGGCGGAGGGGTGAAGAAGTGGAGTATGAGGGAATGAAGGGCACAGTAGGGTGATGAAGGATCGAGCGAAATGGATGGAGGGAGAAGCGAAATCAACTGAGAGACCAGCAAGCCAAGTGTCTTCATCACGAGAGCAATGCCAAATAGATAGTTGAAGAATCAGATCACCTATGATTATAGGACCCTAACACAAAGTTAGAGTCAGAAGAATCTATTGCACCGCTAAAGATAAATAAGGTAACTATTGGAACAGAAGAGAATCCAAAGATTGCAAGTATTGGTGACTATTAGGATAACCAGACAATGGAAAGAATAACAGAGTTACTGTGCGAATATAGTGACTTGTTTCGAGCGACATTTTTAGAAATGAAAGGGGTAGCAGGAGAACTTGGAGAAATGAAGATCCCCTTGAGACCAGATTCTAGACGAATAAGACAGAGACCATATAGATTGAATCCAGTATATAAACATAAAGTGAAGGAAGATATTGATAAGATGTTAGAGGTTGGGATAATAGAACAAGTTGAAGAATCTATGTGGATTATTCCTATGGTAGTTCAGGAGAAGAAGCAAGGGGAATAAGTATTTGTGTAGACTTGAGGAAGTTGAATGATGCATGTCTGCATGATCCCTTCCCTACTCCATTTATAGATGAGGTATTGGAGAATGTAGGTGGACAAGAAGCATACTCATTTACTAATGGATTTTCAAGGTATCACCAGATCATAATAGCACCAAATGACTTTCATAAGACTACATTTTCCATGGAATGGGGGTCATATCAGTACACATTGATGCCCTTTGGATTGAAGAATGCCACTGCTATTTTTTCAAGGGTAGTGGTAGCTGCATTTATTGATATTATACATAAGTTTTTGGAGGTTTATATGGATGATTGGACAGTATTTAGCTTATTTAAATATCATGTTGAAATTTTGAGACTAATGCTAGACAGGTGTAAACAGTGTCAAATCTCTTTAAACATTAAGAAACGCATATTAAACACACCATTTGGAATTTTCCTAGGGAATGTGGTGTGTAAAAAGGGTCTATTGGTTGATCCTGTGAAGATTGATGTCATTGTTAATTTACCACCACCTAAGTCAGTGCATCAATTGAAAGATACACGTGGTCATAAAGGCTACTATAGAATGTTTATAAAGAGTTATGCACATATTATTGCTCCCATAGAGAAGTTGTTAAAGAAGGATATCAAGTTTCAAGGGAATGATGAATGCCAACAGAGTTTGGACATATTAAAGGAGAAAATGGTGACAACACCAATTCTGGTGTTTCCAAATTAGTCAAAGGAGTTCCATGTTTATGTGGATGCATATTCAACAACACTTGGAGCAGTATTAACATTGTCATGAGAAGGTGACATAGATCACCCAATAGCATTTGCAAGTAGGAAACTATCAGAGTCAAAACAGAATTATAATACAACAGAAAGAGAAGGTTTGGCTATGGTATATGCATTGCAAAAGTTCATACATTATTTATTAGGCCAACATTTTAAGATGTTTACAAATCACTTTGCTCCTAAATACCTATTCAATAAGCCAGTGTTGGGGGGAAGAATATATAGATGGTTGTTGTTATTTCAAGAATTTGATTTTGAAGTAGTTGTGAAACCTGGAAGATTGAATGTAGGGCCTGGTCATCTATCCAGGATAACCAATGGGGAGGGACCAAGCAGTTTGGAGGATAATTTTCCTGATGCCCAATTGTTTTCAGTGCAGCATATTGATGAATACTTTGTTGATATCATTGAATTTTTAAGTACAGTATTTTCCCGAAAGAAATATACCACTGCGCAGAAGAAGAATTTGGTATTTAGAGCTGCATATTATCAACTTATTGTAGGTCACTTGTATAAACTAGGAGTAGACAATATTTTAAGGATATGTGTCATGGAGCATAAACGTCCTATCATTTTAGCAAAAGAACATGAAGGGATAGTTGGAGGACATTATGCAAGAAAGTCTATTGTGTAGAAGATACTACGCGTAGGATTATGGTGGACAACAATTTCTAAAGATGAAAAGGAGTACTTTCAAGCTTGTGATGTCTGTCATAGGGTAGGAAAGCCATCCAAGAGGGATGAGATGCCCTTAAAGCCTCAAGTAACTCTTAAAGTGTTTTACAAATGGGAAATTGACTTTGTAGGTCCAATCAACCCACCATATAGAATATCGGGAGCAAGATATATTATTACAGTGACAGAATATTTAACTAGATGGGTTGAAGCATCAACAATAAAATATTGCAATGTAGAGACTGCAACGCACTTCCTGTTTGAACATGTAATTACAATATTTGTATGCCCTAGGATTCCGATGAGTGATCAGGGAGCTCATTTTATCAATAGTACCATTCAGGTAATGACTTAAGAATTTGAGATACACCACCAGAAGAGAACTACATACTATCCTCAAGCTAATGGAATAGTGGAAGCATTTAATAAGATTTTGGAGAATGCCTTAACTAAAATTTGCAATGTGAATAGGGATGATTTGGATTTGAAGATACCAACAGTATTATGGGCTTATAGAACTACATGTAATAAACTCGCAGGGTAGACACCTTTTAGGTTGGTGTATGGTCATGAAGTAGTAGTCCCTTTGGAGTATTTGATACCTAGTCTATGCATGGCAGCCATAACAAACATGACAGAAAGAGGCATGACTCAAGAAATATTGGCTCAACTCATGGAATTAGAAGAGGACGGGATTATGGTTGGTTTTCATCAAGAAGTATAGAAAGCTAAGGATAAATCTTGGCATGATAGACACATCAAGAAGAAGAAATTTAAGGAATGAGATTTGGTTCTCCTCTATGACAACAAATACTTACAACACCCATGGAAATTCAGGATGCATTGGCTAGGGCCATATGAGATAAAGTCTATCACAGATGGAGGCGTTGTGCAATAGCAGGATTTAACGGGAAAAGAGATGCAAGGGATTGAATGGTAGTCAACTGAAACTATATAGGGACATTCAACCCAGCAACCCTTAGTAGTTGTAGCGTAGGAAAATAAATTGTACATAGTGTATATAGTAGAAACATAAAAAGAAAGAAAAAAGTGGAAAAAGAAAGAAACAATTTGGAAAAAGAAGAAAAATACAAAAATATGAAGTAGATGGACAAGTGTTTTGCATGCAGTTAGATGATACAACACGTATAAGATGGTAATTAACATGAAAAAATAGGAATACATTGTGAGCCAAAGAAAGGTGACTAGACAGAAAAAGCAGTGCATCGGTACAGAGAGCAGTTGGAAAAAGGAAAAAGGTAGTGGCCAGAAAAGTACAGTGCGACAGAGCATTTATGGCATGACTTATAAAAGGGGAAATCATGCACGGCAAGACTCATTGTGACTTTGTGCAGAAGAGAGCTAAGGAAGAAAACTCAAAATGAGCAGGTGATTTTGAGGTGATTAAGAGAATATTCAGAGCAACCTAGTATGGATTTAATATAATGGCGCCACCAAAGGTCGAAGATCCCATCCGAACTGGAAGAAAAACACACAGTGCCATGAGGTCACCATAGGATACAGTGACCATTGGGGTAAACATTCATCATGAGGGAGTGGTGGACGTGGATTCCATTCCTTCACCAGTCATCGATCTGGTTATTTCCATGCTTGTAGAAGAATAGCAGGTTTTGGTGACATAGGAGATGGAGGTTGATACGCGGGGAGAAACAGAAAACCCTATCACAAAGAAGAACCTTGTGCAGCAACTTGGATTAGGAGTACCACAACAGATGTATGGGGATGATGATGAACGAATAGATCTGGATGAGCCTAGAGGACAGGTCTAAGAAGCGCATCACCCTGTTGCAAATCCAGTGCAGCAGTCGTAGGAAGTGCAAGTGGAATATATTACAGGTAAACAAGATTCAGACGTAGAAGAAGATGAGGAAGAGAACCAAGAAGAAGTGGCAGGGCCATCAGCAGGGTAGAAGAGGAGTAGGGAAAAAATTGTTGCGCCATGAACACCAACCAAGCAGAAGGAGTTAACATTATCACTGCCAAAGATACGAAATGGAGTCAAAATAGTTGGTGACATGTTAGGGTTCGTTAACAAACTAAGGTATTTTAATCATGATGTGAAAGACACAGATAAATTCCATGAGTTTGTGTTGCAAGTGTACATGGAGAGAAAAGGAGAGGGTCCATAAGGGGCTACCATTTTGGAACCAAAGCAGTGGATTACAAGACTTTATAACACGGGATTCATGAACCTGCTAGATATTCCCCACTTTAAGATGTGAATTCCTATGTCAAAAAACTTTTGGCACCGGTACATGGAGGTATCTTATGGGTGGAGAGGCATGTCTCTATAGATATAGATTTAATTGCAGATATTACAGGTTTACCGACAGATGGAGAAAAACCATAACAATATCTGGATGAAAAGACAAAGGAAAAATCTTTAGTAGAAAAGATGAAGAAGAAATATGGCACTGAGAGAGGGTCCCTGGGAATAATCATTAACCAGATCAGTGAACCAACAAAAAGGTTGGCAATGAAATTGATGGCATGCAAACTATTGAGGAAATGTCGCAATGAAGAAGCACCTACGTGAGTAATAGTAGCAGCAACACAGTGTGCAAAGGCGAGTCTACTCATTTGGGCTCCTTACCTACTGAATTTATTCTTGGAAGACTGGAAGGATGCATAGGATCTAGGAACAGAGTTCCATTATTCATGGTTTATTACACTGATAGCATTGGTTGGTTGGGGAGAACCGAAATACAACAGATTTTTCCAAAGGATAGGGAAGTGTCGTGTAGTGAAATACAAAACACTTTGGCACACTTCAGATCTGAAGAGAAGGAAGGAAAATTCTACCACTTTTACCATGTTGTTTGATGATATGCAGGAAAAGCTAGCCAATACATGGAGAATGCCAACAGAAGTGGTGGCAGAAAATCAAGTGATAGCATATTTTAAGGCTTCCATACACAATATGTGGATCTAGGCCAAAAGGGATCCTAAGAAGGATTGGCTACAACTGAGATATTGTGTCACAAGAGAGGCAGGGCAGTGGACCATGAAGTATTGGCATGAGGAATGGAAGGTACTAGTGATTTCAAAGAAGGTTCCAAAAACTAAGCAGCAAGCAGAGGTTGGCCCTTCAAAGTAGTCAACAAGTCCAACACAGGATACAAGGAAGGAAACTGAGCACGCTAAACAAACGGGGGGTAGTTCAATCATCAAGAAGCCAAGGTAGAAAGCTAATATCCATAAGGCTCCAGCTAAGGAAAAGGAGAGTGAAATAGAACCAAATGGAGGAGCACAAAAAGATACAAATACTCCTTTTCCATAGGAAACAAGAGGGGGCAGTCTCCCAGATTTAGAGATACCAGTGACAATAGCACAGACAGAAACTATGACATTGAAGAGAAGAGTGTTACAATCAGTTGGTCGGTGAAAGAAGATGAAGGCACATAAGGGTGTTTGTGAGCTTACATTGACATAATATTATGTGGATTTGGTCACAAAGAAAGTATAGGACCGCGCAATAGAGGCATGGTATGATGTAGAGAAGCAAGGGGAGGAGATAGTCAAGAAGTTGATAGAAGTAAAGGATGCATTGGAGATATTCCAACTCACTACAGTGCAATAGAAAGAAAAGGCGCAACAACAAACTTCTCAAGAAAGAACAGATCCAGTGCAGGAGACACTGCAGATTATATCCATGGGAAGTGAATATTTCAATATCACTCATGAGATTTTGCAGGTGGATGAGGAGACAACGCAGAAGCCATTGAAGGAAATATATCATTTGGACTTGGCATTGCCCAAGGTTTTAACGAAAGTAATGTACAAACTTCAAATCAGTGTCATGCAGGAAATACGGTTGAGGGCCCGCACAGATGCAAAAATTCTACAATTAGCCAACGAAGTAAAGAGGACACTGGAGTTGACAATCAATCGGGTTCATTTTGAGAGAGATAAAGTAAAACAACGCACTAGAAGAATGGAACAGCGGGTGGAAGAAGTGTATAAAAAAATTCTTGACATCGCGCAAGAAGGGAACATACCAACAGAGGAGAATATTGAAAAGATAACATAGATTATGGAGGCATACAGGAGCCACATTACAGAGTTGACAGAACTCCTAGAACCTATCACCCCACCAAAAGTTAGAACACAAAGAGAGCAGTAGGTTACAATTCATACGAAGATTATTGTGTTGAGCATTCAGGAAATCACAGAGTTGTACAATAAAAGCACAGAGTTATGGACAAATCTGCAGGAGGATGGAAAACTAAAGGAGCTAGACCAAAAAGAGGAAAGTGTAAACTCAATGCTACAAGAACCAAAGAAAAAGAAGAAGACGATGACAATCTCATACAGATTGAGGAGTGCCCAAGAAATGAAGAACTTGTAGATAGAAGTAAAGATCATACAAGCATAAAAGCAGGCAAGGCGAGTGCAATTAGAAGCACTACAAGAAGGCGCAGAGAAAATTTTGACACAGATTGATGCAGCTAAGGGTCATATCGAATAGGTTGTATTGGAGAATGAAGAATTGTTGAAGGATCCTATCACTGCGCAGATTGTGGATATTGTTGCAGAGAAGAGCGCACAAGTAAAATCTAAAGTTGAAGAAATTCCAAGCAGGTTCTAGGAGCTAGAGAAGTTAATGCAGGAGGCACACACTACCTGAGTGGCTCAGGACAAACCACATGTGATTTTTTGGGGCCTATTGGTGCAGGCTATTTTGGGGGACAGTGCAACAATCAATGAGGCAATTAGAAAATGGACCAAAAAAGGAGTGTGCACCGAATAACAAGGAAAAGCAGCATAGAGGAAGCAGGAAATCCAAAGGAAGAAGGACATGGATAATCTGCGTACAGGAAGTTAGAAAGTGGAAAAACCTAACTCACCTAGGGTTAGTGGGTTAGGGTTTTGGTCATTGTTGTAATGGATTTTAACCCAATTTTGTAGTATAAATATGTATTGTGAGATCTAAGGAGATCTAGCTAGTTTTGGTATGAGTTTCATTGAGAGTTGTGGATATAATAGTGAGATGATATTAGAACATGTTCTAAGAGAGAGATATCCATTGTAACTGAGGGTAAGGTTGCAAGTTGTGGAGCTTGGTGCAATCTTGTCAGCCTCATTATCTTCAATTGTATTCAGATGTAATGTGTGTAGCTTCATTCTCTTGATGACCTCGACTAATATCAAGTTATTTTGGCTCCCACTATCAACGAATAAATGTAGTGGTGTCAAATTCAACCACATTTGTGAATGGAAGAGGTGATCCCCCTCCTCAAGCTCCTCTGACTCTTTTGGTTGGATCTTTGCGGTTGCGATGGTAGCGTTGGGTTATACATTGATGATATGCTTTCCCTTATCCTTATTTGAATCAAAGTCCAATCCAAGGTCTGAAACTTTTTCTTAAGCTTCTCCAACAATGACTATTTCAAGCAACATTCATCAGTGTTGTGCTAGTGGATTTTGTGGAACTCACACCACTTTCCAATGTCCTTCTTCAACTTCCCATTACCTTTCTTTTCATGTTGTTTGGAATGGTTGTCTTGAGGTTGTATCTCCTTTCTCTATACTTTTTTTTGTAAGTTACGGTCACATTTACCGTTCTTTTGTTGTGGTGGATTGGTAGATCTGAACTCTTGCTTATTCCTCTACTTTAATTTATTCTTGATTTTGGCATCTTATCGATAAGTGACTCCTATCGAGGAGATGTCTGATAAATACATATATTTTTGGATGTACATGTGTAGGCCACTATGGTACTTCAGAACCATGTGTCACTCAAAGCTCCAAGACCTAGCTTTGAGCACAAGGTATGGAATATATTGGTGTACTTTGGCATCGTTTGGTCTCTCTCTTAACATAGAGTTGTCTATCTCGTGTTTTGGTCATCATAATTTCCAACATGCTAGAATTATTCCTTGAGGGAATCAACAAAGGTCACCCAATTGGGTATTCTCCCAAATTACATAAACTCGTCATCGTTATGTATCTCCCAGTAACCCTCCCACCAATCTTTGACATGGGGAAGGAATTTAAGGAGCACAAAGGTGATCTTTTCACTATCGGTAAATTTTGAATAGAATAATAACCCTCTAACATATTTACCAATCATATAAAGCATCTACATATATTTGGCCTTCAAATAAATGGATATCAAAGTTAACATGTACATTGAAGGTTGTTGTACTTCCAAAATGGTTGCTTGTTGAGGATGCCTCTCCCACAGTTGGAAGTCATTAAAGGATCTAGGGAGAAGTTATTCGTCATCTCGTTCCTTTGTCACATGAGGGATTCCTCGAGACAAATATTAAAAGGATCTCCTACTCTATTATATCTCTTTTATTCCGCCATGGGAAGCTACTTGGGCTCGCGAGAGCAGTCATCCCCAAGTGCAACTAGCTCGAGACCCAACTCTCTATACCCTGACCTCGTCGAGGACATGCACAAAAAAATAAAAAGGATCATATTTCAATGATACCACTGATCCATATTGTATAGGGAACAAAATGAAACACACACATAGAAATATAGCACAGATCATAGTAATACAATGAAACTAAACTTCGATTAATGAATAAAATAGCAGAATACTACAAAACATAAACATGATAGAATGGTGGTAGCTTATCTCTGATGAGAGAGAGAGAGAGAGAGAGATATGTTGGCTATGCACATTCGCAAAAAGTTCTTACAAGTGGCTGAAAGAATGGACTTTAACATAAACCAAGAACCCTAACATTCCAAAACACTAACCCTAGGAGGAGAAACACCAAAAGGTTTGCGGGCCCCGAGGTGGTTAGTTGATAACCCAATTTCTTGGGGGTGAAACTTTTGCAAACAATATTCTCTTAGGGATCACAATAGCCCATTGGAAATAAATTATTGAGAAGGGTAATTTTTGGCAAGGCCAAGGTAGTCCATGGTCACCCTTGGCCCCCAAAAGGCCAACAAAACATCATTTAAGGCCTCAAAATGGCCCCAAAAGTTTAAGACCTGGAAAGTGTACATAAAAAAATGTATATAGAACTGCGTTGAGTCATTGGAAGAGGTGGGTGGCCACTGACGTCCACCTAGATCACAAATATAGTTGGAAACTTCTTAATCATTATAAGGTCCCTCTTACAACACTCCACTTTATCTCATCTAGTTCAAATAATGATAGAATTATCCCACCATTTTGAAGTAAGTTCATTGCAAGTACATAATAAAGAGGTCAATCTTCTTGTGAATATGGGTGCATACATGAGCAAAGGTTAATTAAGAAAAAAAATGTGGGGCGAGGGGGGGGTAGGGGGTGTATTCATCATAGTCCTCTCGTGTGAGATAAAAAATCATTAATCCCTTGATGAATTTGAGCGACACATAAGTGTCCATCCCTATGAGTTTAAAAGGGCTATGGGTTATGGTCATTAATATGTCACACTCCCTTATGCTTATGATTTTCAGTGGTCCTAATTAATAAGAGCATGCTAATATAACTTATCTCCACATGTGGTTTTATTTTGATTGAAGGGTGGGATGGGAGACCCATTTCTTCCCTCCCCCCTGCTTCTGATTTATGTAGTTTGACCTTGAGAGTTTTCTCTAGTCATTTCAATTCAAGGAATGTGGCAGGTGAAAACTCTATAGATTCCCTAGAGGGTTGTTACTGGACAAATCGGTAAGTGCTAATACGAACTAATCTCCCTAACTTCAACAAGAAATTAGAACAAAACATGACAGAATACAAACTTCTCCTTAGATTTCCATTGTAAAGTATACTAGTTCAATGAGGGATAAACGACATATCGTTTAAACATTGTTTGATCCTTGCTATTGTTTGCCTTGCTCCATCTGAAGGTTTGTGGGATGTTGAACATGTTGAGAAACACAAACCAACAAAGAGAGATAAATGATATATATATTCCAATGAAACCTATGCATAAGATCAAGGAGTTATGCAATAAAAATGGAGACACTTTTATAGGAAAGAAATGTATTATTGTATTATTTTGATGAAAATGGAGAATGCAACCTATGCCTTGATGTTTCAAGGTCCCTTTCGATGGCCCTTTTCCTCAACACACACACCTTTGCTCCAATGCTTTTGATAAAGAGTATACACAGCCTAAGTTGGAAAGTTAAACCAAAGCTATCGCAAGCACAATCTTCAGCAGAATTCTTCATACATAAGCCAACCTAACTTTTCCCATGAGAGATCCCTCCTTATATAGAGTGAAGAGGGATGGATGAAGGGATTAGGATGATCCCACGAAATCATAGAAGCGAGTGAGATCCAAATCCATCGGAGGCCACCTCATCCTTTTGAAGATTCCATTCTAGAACCTTCGAGAAATTCTTCTTTTTCCTTTGTTTGAACATCATCGCACCATCAATACTGAGTAACCTGTGACGACGTCACAGGCCATTGTGTTGCATCATGCGATGATTTGGAATCGTCGCACCCTTAACACTGGCAAGGTGCGACGATCTTTCTTAATAGGGTTTTTCAATAAGGAAAAAATTATTCCATTTATTAGGGAAAGCCGTATTTCTTCAATAGCCTTTAGGGAACAGGGAAAATAATCTTTCTTATGATAGGTGATACACATATCATCAGTGGTCATGGGGGTGACGAAAATAATGTGTAACAAGGGATTTAGTTCTCTAGGTGACACTCATTGTTTTCAAGGCATACCTGGTACTATAGGAAGCATGGATTAGTGTTGGAAGAACCGGTGATATGTGCAATTTGGTGGAGGCCGGTAGAAGTGTGAAATGGTATGAAATGGGGGTATCAAAATCCCAACAGTATGTGGAATCCTTGGCTCTCCAATGGAAACATTGGCAAGCAGTGTGAGAGAAAAATTTTCTAGTGGGAATTCAAGAGCAAGATAGGCATGGTGTTGAAATTGCCACATAATTAAGGAAAATGTATGACCTAGAACATGAGTTTAAGGCATTTGAGTAGGTACAAAGAAGAAAATATTTAGAATTGGGCCTTTATCTAAAATCTATAGTTTCTTTGGTGGCTCGTAATGTTTGTTTCCTTAATGTCCCTCTGGAGATTCTCGGATCTCTTGGTCCTACTTTTGACTCATTTAGCTCAAAGGAAGCTAGTGGGGGAGCTTAGTGTGATCCCAATTCAAAATTGGAGCAACGACGGATGGAATACTCCCTACAATATAATAAAAAATGGATTAATGTTATGAGGACAATAATCAAAACCAGGTGCTAGAAGATGCCTTGCATAGTTTAGGTTTTAAAAATATTTATATGTTTAGAATGTTTTGTCAAGTTATTTCGTTAGTATGATTGTTTATTCGGTAACATAGATGTTGAATTACTCGGTATAGATGTTGTCTAGATAGCAATTGGACTTTTTGGAACAACGACTATATTATTTTCTTATGGGATACGGCCATATTTTTATCAATTTGTATTACAAGGTTGTGTGGTTACACTGTGGCCCCTTTTTCTAATGGAAATATTACCCATTATTGTGAGGGGGGGAAACGCATGTCATGATTGTTGCTTAGCCAGATATTAATATTTTAATGGATGTTGTAGTAATTAATGTTCTTGATTCTTGGGGTATGTTGTTGAGAAAATGGGCCACAAATTTAGGTGGAAGCATATAGTGGAACTTATCATATGCCACTATTCCAACTCCTAAAAATGCATATGTTAAATTGTATAGAGATCCCATGTCGATATATCATGTGGGAGCTCCACAAGATCCCAAGAATGAGATTATATGTGTGACAAAATACTTTAGGAACTATGCCATTATGACACATACTATAATAACATATCCTAATATCACCATAGTTCAAGATAATAATGGTGAAGACATCTAAACAATACACTTTGATGGAGACAAATCTAGAGAAATCATTGGAGCTATAGTTGTTTCACAACTCCTCATGGTAAAGTTATTCTTCTTTCTTATAATTTAGAATTTGACCATACAAATAATCTTGTAGAATATGAGGCATTATTATTGGGTCTGGAGCTACCAAAGAAATGGGTGTCAAAGGTTTAAAGGTTATTGATGATTCAAACTTAATTGTCCAACAAGTGATAAACTAATGTGTTGCAAAAAAAGATAGATTGAAGCACTGTAGAAATTAAATTTGGGATTCTATAGAATTATTTGATGCATTTTTTATGTGTGTTGTTCCTAGAGAAATGAATATCCAGGTAGATGCAATGGTTGTGTTGGAAGCATTGTTCCTTCCTTGTGAAGACTTTTTTGCTAACCAATATAGAGTGGAAATCATGTTCATACCATCTATCCTTAACGACAATTATCACTAGCAAGTCTTCCAAAATGATGCTCAAATATTTAGATTCTTAACCAATGATAAAGAATTTTATTTTAACCATATTAATTGGGAAGGAGAGGAACAAGCATATGTAGGAGATAAAGTAGTGTAGTTGAGAAATAACAAAATCCCAAAAGGTTTGATTACCTCGTAGAATTGTTTGTACAGACATGATAGAACTAAAAAGCCACAAGATTTGGACAAAGACAATGAACACCTTGAAATTAATATTGGGTCACAAGAACTCCATAGGATCATCAAGATAAGTAAGGATTGCAATCTAGGGGAGAAACAAAATATTGAATATATCATCAAGGAATACAAAGACATGTTTGCATGGGGATATAATGACTTTAAGATGTAAAAAGTGGATGTTATCAAACACACCATTCCCCTCACAGAGGAAATAGAACCATTTAAGAAAAATCGCAGGCATGTAAATCCTAATTTGACTCTACTGATGGAAAGGGAGTTGCAGAAAATTCTTAGGGACAAGATAATTGTTGTTGTCAGACATGTTGGAAAGTTAGTTGTCATTGATGTCAACTGTAGAAAAAGTCTAGAAGCATTGATGTTAACCATAGAATAAGCATGTCAACCCTAGAAGAAGCCTCTAGAAGTGATGGGTTTATTTGAAGGAATAAGTGATGGGTGTATTTAGAGAAGTCTCCAAAGTGGTCCCATTATGGCATATATTTAAGCATGGCCCTCATGGGAAGACGCTTTGAATAATTCTACAAGAATCCCTGGAAGGATGGCTAAGTGGTTAAGTGGTTGAGAAGCCCCAGACGTGCAGTCATGAATATCAAATTTATTTAAGGAAAATGAATATGAAGAACATGGAACATGCATGCAAAACCCTCATATATGAATAGTCATTGTCATGTCATTTCCAACAGTAGGTGGTATGTCACATGGTTTTTCATGGTTGAGGAGATTTTCCCTCTTAAAGATGAAGCTCTGAAAGCAAATGAAGAGGCCCCAGATTTAAGGAAAAAAAGTTACAATTCGGCCCCTAAAAAGTGTTGCAAACAAGAAGTTACAAATCGTCCCCATTGCAATAAATATTAAAATAAATATTAAGGATATTGTTGGTAAATTCATCCCCAATGGAAAAATCATTAAAAATTAAATTGAATTTTATTTGGGTCAAGTCGACCCTAAAAAGAGGGTGCCATATCCATAATAAATAAGGCACCTAGGAGTTCATTTGTGATATAAACTCAAGTGATTTTATCTAAGGTAACCAAAGAGATATGAAGTGAATTTCAGAGGGAAGATGAAGTGAAGAAGGGATAAATTCCAAGGGAATATGAAGTCTTGTGATGATGTGTTCTAAGGTATGTTATTTAAAGTTCATCTTACCATTTTTTCTATAACTATTTTTATAGAATGATTCAGATAGTGAAAATTGGAGGCTATTTAGAAGACATATCATGGTACCTATGGTAAACACTTCATCTTCTGGGTCGTTATAATTTTGGCGATACACTCTGTGGAAGATAGGGTTTTTGACTAGTCCTATAACTAGTCTCAAAAGGTGTTCTGGATAAAATAGTCATAACTTATTCATAAAGGATCCAAATTATGTGAGACCAATTACAATAGAAAAAGGACATTATTTAGTATTATGAGTGTGAGTTCCAAAATCATGTATCAAATATTGATCAGGTGGCATGATGTACAAGTTCTCTCTCCATAATAGTCCAAAATTTGGGAAGGTTTTCCATTTTCGTTATAACTTATGTTCTGAGAGATTTCATACCCTGAAATTTTGAGTAGATGGAAGAAATATCTTAGAGTATTTGTGGTTAAAATTTCAGACATTGGATCACAACAATTTTGGAGATATGTTTTGTGGAATTCAAAGTTCTTGAATGGTCCTAAAATATGTTTTAAACAAGTCATCTTGGAATTTTTTCTATAACTTATTTTCTGGGACTTTGCAGATTGTGAAATTTTCATAGGTATGACAATGAATACAAAAGTACCTCAGATAAAAAAAATTAGAATCATAAATGGAAAATTGAGCTTTTGGTGAATATTACAAGTTTTCATATTTGAGGTATGTTAAGGATGTTTTGGTATATGCTTGAGACATATCTTTGGCACATTGTTTGAGGTATATCATTGATGTTATGGTACTTTCATGAGATATAGTTTGGCATATATTTGGTACATGGTTTATGGTTGACATGGTGTACATGGTTGAAGCATATCATGAATGATATGGCATATCGTTGAGGTTCATCTTTGGTACATGGTTTATGATTATGGCATTTGTTGAAGGCACATCTTTGGTGTATGGTTTGAGGCATATATTGGTGATGTTGGATTCTTGGTGATCTTGGCTTATGTGAGTGGATATGTTCTTGTTGATGATGAGATATCAGTATTAGTGATAGATACA
>ML788034.1:43922-97530 GCA_009831015.1 Picea engelmannii | reverse complement strand
GTGTGTGTGTGTGTGTGTGTGTGTGTGTGATTTATTTCTGGGCGAATAGTGTATATACGTGATTAATCCCAAGATGAATCATGTACATGCATAACATGGTAGAAAAAGAGAGGCACACCCCTCATTTTCTCAAGCAATTCAAAAAAGTAAATGGATCAAAATGAACAGTAGGATAGGAAACTTACTTGGTCCAAGTGGAGATTGTTTTCGTTGCTCCAAGCTCTAGGAATCTTTGTCGGAAGTAGAAAGGGTTTTCACCAATAAGGTTAAATTGGGTAAATTTTGGCAATAATATGGTAAAATAGCGAGTTTTTTACTATTGAATGTCATTTTTTTGACCCATTTACTAGAGTTTTTTGTCGTTTTTTAACTAGTGTCTTTCTGACATTTCGGGTTTTGGAAGCGTACTTAGGGTGGTTTTTGGCCCTTTTTCCGGTTGATCGAGTCTTTTTCAAGACTCTAGGCAAGTAATGTTTTCGTATAAATGACATATTCAAATAGGTCTCACCCACCTTGCATTTTGCATTTCAGTTGCAATTTTTGCTTTTCCCTAGGGTTGACCCATTAACTTGTGACATAAACCCATATAACTGCCTTTTGACATGTCCTTTTTTTTTATGGTAGAGCCTATCTTCCATGGGTGCACTAGTAAGAACCCCTTTTTTCATTTTGGTGCCCATGCTACAAGTTTTCTATTAGGCTCAAGATTCTTGTTTAGTCCCACTATGGATTTGCATTGAAGCCTCATTACTTCTTCTCAATATTTTTTTGGCTAGTACCTATGGGACTCCCTCATTTATGTGTTGCTACATCTGTTGGCATTTTTCGACTTCTGTGACAGGTATTGTGCTACTTACTGGCATATAGGGTAGGTTTCCATTCCACTTGCATTATGCATTTATTTGTATCGATCATATGTTTTCAATAGGTTCAATCCCATTCATTACAACATTATGCCTTCAAGGTGCCCTAAAGGTGTCATATACGGATGGTAGAGCTTACCTCTTCATGGGTGTCCTAGTTAGTACCTTCCTAGCCATTTTGGCACCCATACTGCAATTTTTCCATAGGCTTAGAAGCCCTATTTAGTCCTCCCATGATTTTGTGTTGAAGCTTCATATCTTCTTGTCATCTATTGTTGCTTTGTTACCTGTGGGGCTTCCAAACAATTTGGTGTTTTGAGTTGTGCTTGCATTGCATATGGATCGCTCGCGCTTTTAGAGCCTAATGTTAGCTTTAGCTTACTATTATATATCCCATTGTATATGCATTCTTGAAAAGTTGCCTTCCTTGCAATACTAGCCTCTGCAATTTGACACCCGTATCCCTCGAAGAGAATTTTCCTTGAGTTTCCATATCCTACATATTCTTTCCTTGCATTGATCATAGGTATGTTCCTTGCACTCTGGATCTAGTTTGCTTGCCCACAACACTTGTTTCCTTCATTGTACTATAACATTCTTTTATTCTTTTTTAGGCTTTAATAATATATGAAAAAGACCAAAAAAAAGGGGGGGGGGAAGAGTCTATCTCTTTGTTTGGAAATAGTTTTGTCACCGTCGAATAAAGCACAATCATTGAGTTGGTGTCTTAATATTATTGGGTTTAGTATAGATTTTGGAGGCCTTTTATCTCATTTTTTGTCATAATCTCCTCTGGTTGGTTATTCTTCCAGTCATATGGAGCGTTTGTTGATACCTCATGTATCACGAACGTATCCCAATTTATAGTCCATGTTTCCTTAGTCACATAATATGTTGCACTTTTGTTCAAGGGAAGTTTCAACCTAAGTTGTCCATTCTGCAAAAATCCTTGACTTTCCAATTCAGGGTTCCCTAGTCAGTCAAGTACTTCTCAGTTTCAGAAGTATCTTTGTATTTCACTCATGCTAATATAGAAGGTCCCCATTGACTTCTTACTCGCAAGTCTGCTCTTATCAACTACAACACATTTCTTTGAGAGTATGACCTAAAGTTACACCTTGGGCCTGTTTACATCATTGATAGGTGACTTTATGCTCAACATATGACAAACCATGATTGGTCGTTCAATAAGCGATTTCCCTTGTGTTTGATATCAACAACAATCCTCATACATAGGGATTTGTGTGGTACCTTAGTTTTCATCTGACCCCATTGGTGTATTCCTCATCTTTGTCAGTAGTCTCTATCATTGGATGCTATTTAGAGAGTCTATGTCGTGCACTATTCCATCTGGTGCATACCAAAGTCATACATCGTTGTGTTCCTTACTATTTGTTTGTCTGAGTCCCTCCAAATATTTGGCCTTATACTACTCCTCGTGTTAGATGATGGGGGACACCTTAATTCCCTCCTTCCATCGAATCTCTTCCTAACAACTTCAACACATCTTTCTCTAGGAAGGGGATCTAGAGTTATGTTTAGTACCTTGGGGATTGCAGTCATCAGTGGAAGGTTCCCTCGCTATTAACAGTGGGAATACATCAATGTCCCCTAATCGACAGATTCTATCAGATGTTCAACATCAACTCCTTTATTCACACTTGTTAGATTGTACTAGGTACCTTGACACCCATTATCATTATTGATGGGTTGTCTTTCATTTTTTAACATTACACATCAATGACCAGTAATCAAATGGTGTCTCACTATGTTCGAATTCAACACATCTATTCACATAGTGTAAACTTGCACCACGATGGTCGGATTGAAGACTTCCAGAGAAGTAGGAGCATCACATATTTTGTGCTCCTACCTGACTTGTATTGGTTGTACCACCCTAAGTGACATTGGTAATTGAAGAGGATTAGTTTGTTCACTTCATTGGCTCCATATGTCCTCTGATTTGATTTTGATACATAGCTCCATAGTGTATCCATTTGTGGCTATGATCGACATTTTCATGGATCCACTATGTATTTTCTCGTGGCCATGATTTCTACTTTATTTATCACATGGACCCATAGTGTATAGTTTTTGCGGCCATGGACATCACTTATATTTTATTACTCATGGATTTGTAGTGTACTTGATTTGGCGGCCATGTTTATATCACTCCTAAGCATGGGTATGCTCGACTCGGGAAGAGAATACTCTCACTTGATTTATGTTGTAGGTTTTGTTCTTGGATCAATTGTTTGGGCACTTTATTTTGGACTTACTTCTATGAATCCTTGCCTCTTAGAGTTATAATGTATTTCGGCCATTGGTTTCTCTTCTGACCTCACACTTTAGGGGGCATCTATTATAGCACAAATTGCCACTCTATACTACATTTTTGAGACGGCCTAGTCCATTCCTCAACTTGCAAATATAAATGCCAATCGCCTTCATCAAAATCATCTAAAAAACATTATTTTTGTTGATATATGTTATTCATCCATATGTAAATCACGTAAATACGTTATTTTCTAGTGTGTAAATCGCGTACACCATAATTTTAAGAAAAATAAAAAATATTTCATACTTTTGGGTGGGGTTTACAGGTTTTCCCGGTCCTAAACCCTCAATTGCTTGTACACAATGGAATGTAACCATCTCAACCTCTTTAAGATGGTATATAAGCACCTATGGGGGTGTAGATGATGAGAGACAAACTCGGTGCAAGAATATGTTGTCCACTTGCAAGCTTCCCTATTCCCTAAATCTCTCAGTAGTATCCCTTGATATGGAAATTTATTTTCCATTATCTCTTCCTCTCTCCTATAGATCGTTGGGTGTGTTCATACCCCTTTTGGATCATGTGAGGAAGTACTCTATTGTTGAGATGATGCTTGAAGGGGTTCAATGGAGGAGATCAGGTGGTTGTTTTCGAGGCAGTGTCAGTAGTCCTAATTAGGTTGTAACTCACTTATTCGTGTTGATTATTAAAAGAGTTTGCTTTCCCTCCAATATATGTGCAATTGTGTTTAACTAGTTTGTATATGTTGTTTTTTCTTTATATATCTAGATTGACTCATTGCATTTATAATTCAATGTGATAACTACCTTGCTACAGTATCCATTTGGTTCCTTTTGCAAGTTGGTAAATACATAGATATGGAGCAAGTCAAAGGTCGAGAGCAAGGATCTTCATCAAACGTTTGGATACAAGGTAAGCAATCCTTCTTTCTCTCTTTTAAGTAGCCATTTCTTCATTGATTTCTATGTTGGAGGGTAGGTTCAGTATTTTAGATACGATTGTGATCTGTTGTGACATAGAACCAATGTCATAGGGTTGAAAATCCTGCAACAAATAGAATTTGTTTGCATTGCTTCCACCTTGGAATAAATCTAATTTGGTTTCCCTAAATTTATGTATATGTGCAAAGGACATTGCATCTAAAATGTTATGCATGTCATTCATGTGTTTTAGAATAAATTAACAATAGTCGTTGCATTAACTCCACCTAAGTTTGCATTAGTAGTGTAATTGGTGTATTTGGAGTACCTCATCACCTTAATAGAAGTACAAAGGTGGTTAGGTATGTTACATGCACCATTTTAGGCAAGTTTTTGAAAGATGCAAAAAATATAGTATCTCTCTTAACCCAAAGAAATCTATTTTGGGGGTAAATGAGACTAAACTAGAAGGGTATGTTGTAACTAATAAGGGAGTCACAGTTGACCTAGAAAGTATAATGTTGAAGAAGTGTTATATTCTTTGCACGTGGATTGACTTATTTTGTGTTTTTTTTATAGTGTTTTTCAGCCCATTGTAATTTAATCTTAGTTAAGGGATTAGGGTTCTAATTCAAGTTAATATATTAGGGATTTCGATGCTATGGAATACCTAAATATTGTGTTGTGAATAGTCAAGTTAATACGATGAAGAAGATAGAAGTGTGGCTCTAAGTAGGCTAATTTTCATAGTTAAGGATTTTCAGGGTAAATCTTTATGTACCTTGTGTGTGCCATTATTGTTCCTTTTGTTTTATTTAAGAATATATGCATTGCTTCTCTTACGTAGTTAAGCTTACATAGAAGTCATCTAGAATGTTCCTTTGCCTAGAAACAAGAAAGCAATTCAGTCATTCTTTGGGAAAATAGCCTTTGTAAGGAGGTGCACTCCAAACTTTTATGAGATTACAAAGAAAATATCAAATATGTTGTGGAAGGAGCCAGACGCAAAATGCAACGATTATAGTAGCCAATCCTTTAAAATTATTAAAGAAGTCATTACATCCACCATAATATTGGTAAGCCCAAAAATTTTCATAAGAGTTTCAAGTATTCTCTTTTCCATATGAAGAAATTATCATCAATGTCTTGCTACAAAGGAAATGACCAAGGTTTATAATAAGCCATATATTTCACGAGTAAGGGCTCGAGAGGTTCTGAGTTGAAATATACTATATGAGAGAAACAAACCTTTTTCTTTCATGTAGTCATTAAAGCATTTTAGATGTTATGTTTGGCATTCTAAAATCACAGCTTACTTACCTAACCATATGGTGAAAGCTATATTATTTATCAAAAATGTATAGGAAGGAGGGAGCTTAAGCCAAGAATATGATGTTGACCTTAAGCCAACTAATTTGGTTAAGTGGTGGGGATTGGCCAAATTGATGGTAGAAAAGAATGCAGATGTTATTTACTTGGTACTACAAAATGAGCTAGATCATTAAATGAGGAAATCCTAGACAGGATTGAGTCAAATAACTAATCTCAAAATAAGTTACTCACAATAACACAATATGATATTATCAATGAATAACCAATGCATTTATTACAATGGATTTTATCTCCTTATATATCATTGTTCACTAAGCAAATCATCTCCACTTATGAATGTGGGATAGAATGCTTTACACAAAAAGTGAACGTTAATGTATCCTGAAGTCATAAAATGATTTTATTACATAATAAGCCTTATATACTAACACCCCCTCTTAAGGCTTACAATATCGAGAGAAAAACATACCAACTAGAGATAAAATACAATGGCTAAAAAACAAAACATTAGAACCAAACATTCTTTATAAGCTTCATATTTGAAAATGGTCCTTGGACCTGGTAAAGCTCCGTCAAGTTTCCTTGCAACCCTCATAAAGGTGTAACTCTTGAGATGAATTCCTAAGTTCTCGAATTCCATCTCTTTTAACTCCCAAATTACGAATATTCTAAATTATTGAACCATGCATGATGAGATACATCCATAGTTCTCCATAAAGTTGTCTTATGGTCCTCGCAAGGGTTTAATTTCCAAGATTCACAAACTCCAAAACTATTAGGGAAAACATCCATGTTGAGATGTATCTACACTAGATCCCTTCATGTATTCAAAGTGCAGGCTTCTTAAAATTCACAGAATTCCCTTCTTTAGTAAGATCACCACCACTATCAACATCTAATGGATTTCAACAATGGTTGCATTAGATACATGCGGTCTATATTTTACTTTTCCTTTGAGAACGTAATTGGCTCGAAATCTACAATTCCAATATTTTTGACCCATTTTATTGCAATAGTAACATTCCATCTCCCCCTTGTATTTAGTTGATCTACTAAGATTGTTTCTTGAGTATAATGTCATCTCAGATTGAGTACCATATATCGTATTGTATGCAATGGTTTTCTTTTCTTCAATGAAGAGAGTTGAAATAATTTCTTCTAGAGTTTGAGAAGACATGTAGGTGACCCCTCAATCTATCGTAGTCGACAAGAATCCCTAGGTATTCACACTCGCATAGGCTTTTTGTCTCTCAAACCGCAGAATTCACAAGAGTGGAAACATTATCGTTCAAAGGCCTGAGACTCGTGATATGGCTCTCCATAGCTCTTAGACTATTGAAGTTGCAAGAATGGAAACCGTGTCTTTCAAAAGCCCGGGACTCTTGATACAGCTTCATAATCCAATACTCTTCCATGTTATGATATTGTATTACAAAATGAACTATATCACAAAATGAGGAAAGCCTAGACAAGATTTAGTCACATAACTAAGTTAAAAGGAAGATATTCACAATAACACAATATTATTTTTTCAATCAATAATTGGTCAATTTATTACAACGAAGTTTACCTCCTTATATATCATTTTTCACTGAGCAAACCATTTCCACTTATGAATGTGGGATAGAATGCTTTACAAAAAAAGTGAACATTATCATATGGTAAAGTCGTAAAGTGACTTTATTACATAGTAAGTCTTATATATTGAAAATTGGAAGGTCAACAAATTCTAGAACTACATTTGGCGATATTGTTAGAGTTGCAACACCCTTAATGGTATAAAGACATTATCTTTTATTTGAAAAATCTTAATTTTCCTAGCCATTTGCCTTGTAATATAAAGAGATATATAAGGCTAGAGGTAGCAAAGTATTGCTTTATTCTAGGAGAATTGGGTTGGAAAAACCAGGATATACTTATACTAAGATGTCTAGATATCATAGAAGCTAAGGAAGTAATGAATGAAATGCATGCAAGCATGTGTGGAGGACATTTTTCAGCAAGGACAACAACGCATAAAATAACGAGAGTTGAATCCTTTTGGCCTAAGTTGTTCCTTAATGTTCATGCTTTTGTAACATCTTGCAAGCTATGTCAAATAATTTTACATAGGCAAACTTTCAAAGTAGCCAGCCATAGTAGAATCGCCTTTTCCAGTAATGGGATTTGGATTTCATTGGAGAGTTCCATGATATCTCTAGTAATGAGTTCAAATTGATTGTAATAGCATCTGACTACATCGCAGCATGGGTGGGAGCTCTCCCAACGAAACATGTCAGACAGGAAGTGATCATAGAATTTATTGAAAACAAAATCATCTCCAAATTTGTTGTTTCAGTGAAGATCACAATAGAAAATACCTAAGCTTTTAAACCGATTAAGTTGGTGAGTTTTTGTGTTGACTATGGAATAGTGATTTTCTTTGCATATAAGTATCATCTCCATGGTAATGGTATATATGAATCCAGTAACAAAAACTTATTGAAAAATATTAAGAGGAAAGTTGGGGACAACAAGAGAAGCTAGGATAGTAAGATGAGATATGCATTGTGGGTTGATAGAACAACAAGGAAGAAAGCCACTAGAAAAATCCCATTTGAGTAGGTATATGGGATGATTTTTACTCTACCAATCATTTTAAAGATACCAGTTTACAAATTAATGAAATAATTTTCTATGGACAAGAAAGCAATGTAGGGAACGATTGATTTGTTGGTTGAATTTGATGAAAGAGAAGAAAAGCCCATGACAAATTCATAGAGCATTAAAGTAGGACCAAAGAGATATTTGATAAGAAGGATAAGCATAAGGATTTTTAGCTAGATGACATAATATTACTATGGAACAAGAAAAGGGAAAAGACTAGAAATCATGGTAAGTTTAACAATTTGTGGCTTGGACCTTTCAAAATTAATGTTAAAGTTGGACCCAATACCTTCTAATTGAACAATCTTAATGGAGAAAAAATAAGAGTTTCCTATAAATAGGAAACGTATAAAATTTTACTTTTGTTCAAAGACATATTGTGCTACAATAAACTAGCTTAAAACAAATAAATTTGATCCTCATGATCAGGCATTAGTTTAGAGAATGTGTACTAGATTTTTTTTTTCTATTTTTGCATTCCATTTTATTTTATTTTATGAATAGTAAGTAGGTATTTAATATTATACCTCTTGTTTGAGTATAAACAAATTCATTTTAGGAAGAATGGGGATGAAACCCAGTTTATCCCAACATTTGACAAGAGAACTTGATATTTAATGAGAAAAACCCATGAAGAAGAGAAAAGGTAGTTTTAAATTGAAAGGTTCCCAAAAATTAATACATTCTCAACTACCTCACGAGGGAATCGTTGCCCCGGATGGAGCCTATTATTAGAGCAAAACAAATTCTAGTAACTTCATAAAAAAACGTTGTTGGTCTTTCTAGCCATGGTTTTCCCAATCTTCATTTTTCTTTCCGTTTTCTTCTTCTATACCTAGTCAATTTCTAGATCATTGTAAAAATGAAGCTCCATGCTACCACATGCATTGTTCCACTTCCACATCGAATTCCCATTTAGGTGCAAACAATGGAGCTTCCAACATTCACCCCGTTCCCTTCATACACCACAATACTTCGACATGTTGCATTGCCTAACTACCTCCACATCCTTCCCTCTACATTGCACAACATCATCACATCCCCACCCACCTCCACATCCTTCCCTCTACACTCCTCTACACTGCACAACATCATCACATCCCCACCCACCTCCACATCATTCCCTCTATGTCGCACCACATCCCCCACCCATATCCGCATAGAATTATTGTGTGGATGAGGAATGTGAAATCCTCAATCCTCATGCCATATTCCCTTCCTTTTTCGTATGCATCATTACAAAGGATAAAAATTGGCCAACAAGGACAACATGTAGACAAAACACTTCCAAGTGACAAAGTAGACAAATGACACAAGGCATATGGTCCTATATTCAAATCAAAGGAATAGGTACCCCTATTCTATATGGAGAACACATTCAACTGTGACATGAGAAAAAAGGAAATGCATAGGATATATAGTGTGAATGTGTTATGATCGGGGCTAATAATGAATAAAGATTCAAATCATGGGCATATTTTTATCATGGGTAGGAGGATTGATAACAGTAAGGCTTGGTTTAAAGCTTGGAACGATCATTTTTAGTGTCGTCAAAGTCATTCATCTCGATATATTCAAAGCATTAATGGGCCTAATTTATCACAAAAGATTGACTAAATTTAACATTATCAAATTTGATCAGACCCGCAAAGCTATTTAAGTATAGATTGATGATTGTGTATTAATTGGTTCCTAGACATAGGGACCATAGTTATCAATGTATTTATCAAAAGGGCTAGGGAAAAATAAAGTGATAATGCTTTCATAATTCCTTCCATTTTTTTGTAGATCAAGTGATTGGTCGAGGGTTGTTGTCAATGATATGGTGTAGCAATTTGGTTTCATCTCAGCATTGGGAGTTTATCATGCTAAGGTCAAATATGTATTAGACTAAGCAATCGGATTATTGCTATCACTTTCTATGTTCTTTGTTATATTGGAATGTTTAGTGATTTTTATATGAATGGGCATGATATAATAACTCTCTTTAATGTAATGGAATATTCTCATTCCCTCACTCATTATATTATCGTCAATGGTTATATTGGATTTATATTTTGATTTTCATATTCAATTTAAGTTTAGTTTTTTTTTATTGAAATCAACAAAAAGACATATTCCATGTTTTCTCTTGTTGTATTCTCCACGAGTCACATCAAGGCCTCATATGTATTTGACCCCATATATCCCAATATGATAAGCATTGATGATGTACAAACCTTCTATTTATAAAATAAACACCTCAAGCAACCTCCTTTTTATGATCTACTGTTTGATTGGAGATCTTAAATGATAGTTTGAAAAGTGGTATTAAGAATTCCCCTTATTATTGGAAATGTACTGATGGTGAAGAAACAAGTATTGTGGTGGAATTGGGCATTGTTTATAAGATTATATCTAAGCTTGTACTAATGATGTCATGGGATTGATATTTTAGGTGTAGGTTTAGGTGACAACACACCCTAAAGCAAGCAACCAACAAAACAAGGAAGATATCAAGCCAATGAAGAGGATAACATATTGAGGAAGCTTTCCACTGATGAAAGGTTGAAAGAGACTACATATCCAAGTAGGACAAGAGAAAAAAAGGTGATAGAAGGAGATATAAATCCCAAGTTTGGTGTTAATATGATAGAGCTCAAATGTGTAAGAGTGTAATTAGAAAGAGCACCCTTAACAAATACCTAAAAGATGAGTTAAATAAATTTGGGAATAGTTAGGTCAATGTTTCCCTAGTTGTTGGACAAGGTTCATTTTATGTTCAAAGATATACGAGTTTGACAAGGGGACCATTGATTCCACAAGTGTATTACAAGTGTTTCTAAGGAAAGACCACCTCTAATATATGGTTCATGAGTGACATGCATGGTATATTACATAAAATCAAAGGATCGCACAACACTTCAAAACTAAGAAGTGTTAAGGAGATTTTGACCAAGTTTTACCCTAAAAAATCACACCTGAATGGATTTGGGGACAATGTGGACCCAAAATGAGGCATTTTCAACTAACTAGAGATAAAATCAACAGTGTGAAGCTCGATACTGATCAAGTCACTTGGAAGGTCCCAAGTTGGGAACCCAAAGGATATAGCAAGGTAAAATATGTGACCAAAGGCCAAAGGGGGAAAATACAATGACATCATATCATGGCCCTAGACATCGAGAGAAGGGATAAAAATTACACATCTAGACTATGACAAGGTAACTCAGAGAAGGAAATCCAACACGAGTGTCTTGTTACAAGGACGAATGGAAAGCCATTTTGTCATCCATAAGAAAGTTGTGCCTGGAAATTGCATGAGGAATAATCCCCACACTTATATATGAGGGAGTATATGCATGAAGTGTACAAAACATGAAATTCATACACTACACTTAATCATTGGCTTTCAACCTCTAGTTATATATGGAACACAAAGATTTTTCTCAAGGACTTAAGCAATGGTTGAGGGATTCATAATATTTTAACCCATTTTCTCTCATCCTTTCAACCCCTCACCAAATTATGTAGGATGATTAGTTGATCTAAAAAAAAAAAGTAGTAAACACCCTTGGTATGGTGAATTGTGACTATATTTTCCAAAATTTAGGGCTAGTGATTGCACAGTAAAACATCCATATGTCATATTAATCAATCATGGCAAGCATTTGTACACCCAATTCTAGTGATTTCTCTTTATTATGTCAGTATTACTAGAACGACTAGTGGATCATGGCCATGAACTAATTCAAAGCAATAGAATACATAAACAATTGTGTATATTTATTTATGCATTGAAGGACATAATAAGTTATCCATTTTCAAAATGTCCACATATATCCAAAACATGTCTATTAAGTGATTTAAGGGTGTCTTGCACCCTTTTACATAATTTACACATTTAAGGATTGTCACATGTCTCCATGAATGAAGTGGTATGGTTCCATGAAAAGATGTTGAGCTCTTATCTAGTGCTCGCATAAGAGGACCCTATTGTTGATAGTCATAGTTCTCTCTCTATTGTGAGTAGTAGCCAAGAGATCTCTATTGACCTAGCAGAGAGAGCATGACCCGGGGAAGGAGATGGGCTTGGTATCTATCTACTCCCATTGCCCCTTGGCCCTACCTTAACTAGACTTGCTCCTCAATCTTCCAAGTGATTTTTTTATTTGTCATTATTGTTATATCAATGGGTTTGATTGGCTACAATCAATCTATTTTGATGTTGATATAGAAACCACCATCATACTAAGAGAGTCTCGTATCCCTATAACTTTGATTTGAGATCCTACCTATGAGTGGTTCGGATTGCATCATTATATTTTTTTTCATCTATCTTGATCCTTTTAGAGTGGAAAAAATTGGAGGAATCATCTTGCGGGGCTATTTTAGTGCCAGGTCCCAGTTTGGAAAATTGGGGTCTGAAACCTTTCGGGGCCATTTTGAGGTATCAAATGGAATTTTTGGGGGGTTTGGTGTCCAAAATTTGTACCCACCCCCTTGATTATGTTTTACACTCTGAGACCTTTCCAACAATACAGATTGTGTGTCAATCGGTGTTTGTACGCAAAAGTTATGCCTCTTGCAAGTTGACCTATTGTGTTGACCACTATGGTACGAGAGGATGCAACATCAGTCCCCATTACTCATGCCTATGATGGTAGCCATGTATGTAATTTCACGAATATTTTAGAAGTTTCAAAACCCTATCATAATTTAGGGTTGAGGAAGTCAAAAACTTACCTCTATATGGCTATTGGGCTATATTAAATATTGGGCCACTAGGAGGAGAAGGGGTTCCATTATTTTGCATTGTATCTTGCTCCATTGCTAAGAAAAACATCTGAGAGTGGTATTTTGTGAGCACAACAGAGGAGGAGATATTCTATAGAATACATAAAGGCAACAGGTCAAAGTCAACTCCACAGAGACTGCCTCTTTCTTTGCACTTGCATCATTTCTATATCAAAGAAAAGAGAGCAGAGAAACCTCACCATCTAGTTGGGTTTTCTCCCGTATTGGGTTTCCCACGTCATATATTGTGTTTATTTGTGTATTCTCTGTGTATTTATTTATGTTCTCTCTTTTTCACATTTGAACTATTTCATACATTTTTTTAAAGAAGAAAACTAGTAATAAAGAGTCTGAGATCTAAAGGAAAAATAACCTTAATAGTAAAGATTTCAGTTATTTATCAGATATGTTGTGATGAATTGTTCCATTGGAATATCCACATATGTTTATAGATCATATTCATATAAGAGTAGGTTTTTATTTTGGGTATTTGTGGGAAGTTGCAGGATCCATGAATTGGATTAATAAGAAGTTGCAAAAACCCTAGCCATAGCGGACGATTATGTTCATAATAACCCTTGAGATCCAGTAAAAGAGAGATTTGAGTGGTTGGAAGCACAAGTTTATGACATCAATTGCAATATGAACCTCCTCATGGTGGCTCTAGCAAGAAATATCGGATCGTTTAGAGATGATGGAGGCTTTAACTCGAAGATCAGATCGGAAGAGAAATTGGAAGATCGGGAAGACTCGGGAAAGGAGTTGCGGAAAGAATATGAGAAATTTCAGTTGAGTTCGAGTGCCATGAACCCTTCACAGTCCCTCTTCAAGATGGAAGAGAAAGTGGACATAAATCCATACCAAGGTTAGATCTATGCATTAAAATTGAATCATTGGTTGCAACAACTAGAAGTTTATTTTAGCTTTCACCATATAGATGAAGGGCATAAGATTTCATTTGCTAGATTGAAGTTAGAGGGCCATGATTTAAACTAGTGGGAAAGACACACTGAAACACTTAGGATGGAGGGTGATCCACCATTAACTAGGTGGGAGGACTTTAAAACACTCATCAAGTCCCAATTCTACTCTATCGGGTATGTAGAGGACCAATGGATCTGGTGGCACTACTTTAGGCAAAGGCAATGGAAGAGTGTATAGGAGTACACCACTGAGTTTAGAAAGATTGCTATCATGTTGGGTATCTATCCCAAGAACCCAGATGTACTCCTAAAGTATCTAGGGGTTTTATACAGTCATCTAAGAAAACATGTGATGCTCTTCAAGCCAAGGACAATGGATGAGGCATGTTTACAGACACAATACTTAGAAAACATAGGCCAAAAGAAGGGGAAACCAAGTGGTTTGAAGCATAAAGAGCACCATGAAGCTTCCAAGGAGGGGAAGAAGAAGTGGAAAATGGAAAAAGATAAGAATATATCATCCACTACACAGCAATGCAAAGATCCCAACAACCATTGCAATCATTGTAACATTGATGGACACATAGAAGAAAAATGTTGGAAACTACATCCATAGTTGAACTCGAAGAACCACAAGAAGGACGGAAAGAAAAACAACCTTTTAGATATATATTCAAGTAATCAGGTTGAAATAGCTTGGATGTGGATGAAAAAATTGTCTACACATATTTGCATAAGGAGGTGAATTTGAGTAGCCTTCACCACCATGACTAGAAGGAGATAACCAAGCTCTTCCACACCAAGATTCAGGTCAAGAAGGCCAAGATAGATGCTTTATTTGACTCTAGTTCACAGGCTAATCTCATAGAAACATATCAGGTCAATAAGCTTGGATTGTAGGTTCACAAACATCCTAGCCCCTATCCATTAGGTTGGGTAAATAAGGATGCAGAGATAAAGGTAATGAAACAGTGTAAGATTAAATTTGTTGTAAGTGTTAATTTTATTGATGAAGTGGAATTGGACGTAGTACCCCTTGACGTATGTGGAGAAGTGTTTGGAAGCCCCTAGATGTATATGAGGGATGCAATCTTCATGCAGAGAGTCAACCAGTACCAACTGATCAAGGATGGGAAGTCCTACATCATTATTGCACATAAATGCAAGTCAAAGATAGCATTGGTAAGTGCCAACCAAGCCAAGAAGTTTATTAGTTCTAGTAAGAAATATGTTTTGTTTTTCTTAAGAGAAAATTAGTCTGATGATGAGTCAATGAGAGTGAAGGCATCTCCAGAGGGGTGTGCTAAAGAGAAGAAACATCAATTGGAGGAGTTGCTATAGGAATAAAGAGGAGTTTTCAAGGGGCCTAAAGGGATACCACCCAAGAGGGATGTGGAGCACAAAATACAGTTATCGCTAGATTCCCCATTGTCGAATATTGGGTTGTATAGATAGTTTGTTCTAGAAGTGAATGTAGTGAAGAAGTAGTTGTAGAAGTTGTTCGAGTAGGGTGTGATTTGACCAAGTACCTCACCTTGTGGGTCATCCATCATAATTTTTCCCAAGAAGGATGGGAATTGGAGAATGTGTATCAATTACAGGGCATTGAACAAAATCACACTGAAGAAATGGTACCCTCTGCCAAGGATCGATGATCTTTTGGACCAGCTGCAACATGTCAAATACTTCACTCAGCTGGATTTGAAATCAGGATATCACCAGGTATGAGTCAAATAAGAAGATACTCGGAAGACTACCTTCAAGATAAGTCCATGTTTCCATGAGTGGTTGGTTATGCCATTTGGTTTATGCAACACACCCGCTACATTTATGAGACTAATGAATGATGTTTAAAGCCCTTATCTAGATTCATTTGTTATTGTTTATTTGGATGATATATTGGTTAATATAGATACCTGGGAGGAGAGCATCTCACATCTTATGTAGGTGTTAGAGACTTTGAAAAAACACCAGTTGTTGTCCAATCCCAATAAATATGATTTTTCTCAACATTCTTTGGTGTATTTGGGGTATGTGATCGGTGGAGGGAAGCTCAAGACATATCTTGCAAAGATGGAGGCCATTATGAAATGGCCAATTCCTACAAATGTCACTGAAGTTAGGATTTTTCTTAAGTGGCATAATACTCGAGGAAGTTCATAGCTTCATTTTCAGTGATAGTTGCGACACTCCATGACATAACAACAAGTGGTGGGAGTTTCTAGTTGGGAAAGAATCAGCAAAAGGCCTTTGATGAGATGAAAATAAAGATAAGACAAGCACCAATGCTCTCACTACCAAACTTGCAGAAGCCTTTCAAAGTGGAGACAGATGCAAGTGGGTATGCCATGGGAGTGGTTTTGATGCAAGGAGGAAGGTTTGTATGCTATCATTCTGGAGTATTTCATGGGGTGATTCTCAACTACCCTACATATGACAAGGAGCTCTATGCCTTGGTACAAGTTTTTAAAAAGTGGAAGCACTATTTTATGGGTAAGGAGACCATCATCCACACATATCACCAGCCGCTCCAACATTTGAAGGCCCATAGTAAGTTACAACAAACCAGGCATTACAAATGGATGGGGTTCTTACAACAATTTCATCTAGTCATCAAGTATAAGTAGGGTAGCACAAACCAGTTGGCAGACATTCTTTCAAGGCCACCCACATCCAATATTACAACTTTTGGAACTTTGATGCATGTGGATCCTTTTACCAATGATGCATACAAAGAGACGTACACAAAATATTAGGACTTCAAGGAGATGTTTCAGCAACTACAGTGAAAAATTCATATAGAATAAGGAGATGGCAAGGTTGACTATCATTTTTCATAATGGTTTACTCTATAAGCTCGACAAACTCTGTGTTCTTAAAGGTGAATGATTGCAGCTTATCAGAGAGGCGCACACCTCCAAGGTTGCAGAACATTTTAGTTTTGGGAAGACAATTTCCAACTTACATAGGTATGTGTATTGGTCGAGAATGCAAGAAGATGTAGCACGGTATATTAGAGGATGTATACTTTATTGAAATAGCAAGCCCAACAATAGGAAGCAAGGTTTATATCATCCCTTACTTATACCCACTCGACCATGGGAAAGCATTTCCATGGATTTTGTGGGAGGTTTACCAACCATACAGAAGGGACATGACTATTTGTTTGTGGTAGTTGACAGGTTCAACAAAATGTGCATTCTTATGCCTTTTAAAAAGACCATCGACAGACAAGAAGCAACAAACTTATTCTTTGAACAAGTATGGGTGCACTTTGGGATACCAAGGGGCATCATCTTGGATAGGGATACCATATTTCTCAGTGAATTTTGGACTACATTATGGGAGAAGATGAAAACTAAGTTGAAAAAGTATACAACATTCCATCCACAAGCATATGGGCAAATAGAAGTAGTAAATGGGATGGGTTACAATCAGAAGCATCTAAAGATATGGGATGAAAAATTGATCTATATACAACACTCTTACAACAAAGCAATACACACTTCTACTGGAAAGTTACCTTTTGAAACTTGCTTTGGATGTTTTCCACCTTCACCCTCAAATGTTGTATATGGACAACAAGGAGGAGTGAGGAAAGACTTCACAGGTGATGTGTTAAGGGACAAAAAAAATGTTGAGAAGAATAGGCAGATACATTTGAAAGTACAAGAGACATTTAATAAGTCATAGGAAAAGTACAAGGCTAGACATGACCATCATGGAACAGAGACAACATTCAAAGTGGCAGACAGAGCATGGTTACAGTTGAATAAGGAAAGGCTACAGGGTCCTAGTAAGAAGGTCAAGGCTCTGTGGTATGGTCCTTTTGAGGTATTGGAAAATGTAGGAGATAGCACCTACCGACTTAGGCTACCCCCATACATGTGCATTTACACAATAATGAATGTGGATAATATCAAAATCTATGAGTCTTCCATGTTGGGTCAGGAGGAGGAGTAGGTCCTACATTCCATAGAGGACTTAGCACCAGATGCTCAGGAAAAGTTAGAAGAGGAAATAGTTTTGCAGAAGCGGTCCAGAACTACAAAACATGGGCAAAATGACCTTTGGCAGATAGGGTTGAAAGGACAACATCTAGGAAAAGAAAAGTGGTACACCAGGGAGAAGGTAGAGGAAAATTTCCTCACCTCATTCAGAAAATATTTTGGGGACCAAAATCCTCCCTAAATGGGGAGGTATGATCCAAATTGGAGGTATATGCAAGCAACAATTTCCATCTAACATTGATTATCTATTAGTATGAAATCATAAGAAAAAAACACTCGTTGTAGACTAGATCACACTTGTTCAAATGAATCACACGTGTTGAAAGTAAAACACTCTTTTTGAATTGCAAAACACCCTTCGCACTTGCCTTGGAATGAAAACACACTCACACTACTTTGAATTGAAATCACATTGTTGTAACTAAAATGAAATCACACTTGCATAAATGAAATCACATTGCTTGAAATGTAAAACACTCTTGCATAAATAAAACAAGCTCACTCTTGCAGAAATGAAGGGCACTCTTGAATAAAGAAAATAACTTCAATATTACAGAAACGAAAGGCACTCTTGCATAAAGTAAATAAACTTAATCTTGCAGAAATGAAAGGCACTCTTGCATAAAGGAAACAAGCCCAATCTTGCACATTGTCTTGGGAGTAAATCACTTGTTGGGAAAAAACAAACCACACTTTTGTTTGATAAATGAAACAATCTATGTTATAGTAGGAAATAGGACAATCTTCTCTCCTTGGAGGAAAACAACCCACTCAATCTTGAAATAATGCATGCTCTACTGAAACGAAACAAACAAATAATTCATAATAGGGAATCTCCTACAAACATTTTGAGTCTAGTTGAATTCCTTGGTTGACCAAGATCAATCCAATCGGCATAAAAATTGTGTAACAACAATGATTAGTGAACTGAACTGAATAAAACTTGACTAACAACAATTTACACCATACAAGAACTCTCACAATCAATCTGCAACTAACAACATCATTGATCTAAAATAATAATTGAAGGTTAACACACTATCAATAATCAAGATTTAATTAAATCTAACTACTAATACAGTAACAACAAATTAATGACATGAATCTACTTACAAACATAGTATAAAAGATCCATGTTTAGAGAAGGGGGCCCTTCCTCCTTAAACAGGGTGTTGCAAATCAAATCAACGCTTCATAGATCCAATCCACAAGCATGTTAATCCTTTATTAATCAAAACTCAGGAAGTACAAAAGAGGTTCTCATCTAATCAAATTATTGACTACTAGCTATTAACTACTGATTCTTTCCTCCCCCTTTCAGTCTTATTTATACATAAAAATCAGTTGCGGAAGGATAGGACCAAATCCCCGAACTCAAAAAACAAATTTTACATCTTTGGAGAAAAATCACAAAATCCGGGTTTTCATCAATTTGGGAAAATTCGTGATAAATAACCACGCCACATCTCTCAAATCGTAGCTTGTTTTAGAAAACAACCAAAATCGTAATCAATTTTCTATGCTATAGACAAAACCCATGTCTCAAATTTTTCATATTCATCTTTGTCTGCTCGAAAATCGAGGCGAAAGTTGCTTGTTTCACAAAATCTGGGTTCTACATCAATCTTGGAAAATTTGTGATAAAGAACCACACTTATCTTTCAAACCATAGCTTCTTTTGGAAAATGACTATAAAATCATTCAATTTGTTGCGCTACGAACAAAACCCATGTCTCGGATGTTTCTGATTCATCTTCATTTGCACGAAAATCGAGACTAAAGTTGGTTGTTTCAAAGTTGTTGCTAATTTTGGTCTGTGCCCTTACTTAATGTTGTAGGTCCACACGTGCGAGTTGGGTATGGTTTGATTCACCTAGATCCATGTCTTTGGTCTTAGGAACAAAATACATGTGGGTGTGTGCTAGTATGCCAACCTTGAAGGTTGTCATCATGACTGTTGTTATTGCTGCTATAGGAAATTGTTTCATAAACCGTCATCAGTAAAAATCAAGTATGATATTCTTTAATTTAAAAAAAAATGAAGGAAAATCAGCATTACTTAACCACTAAAGCATAAATAAGTATGACATGGTGTTTTACGAGAAATTATGGTAAATTGAGTGAAAAATTAGCGGTAAGAGGAAGTAAAAGGAATGAAATGGATGTGTGTAAGTGTTAATAATGGTGACAAATCAGTGACCCGACATCAATGATCTACTATCCACTATCAACTTCTAGGTTAAACTATAAAACATTCAATAGCTTGTGTAGTAGGGAATATTATGAGAACATGATGTAGTCCAATGCTCATTGATTACAATGCTTCCATAGGATTATTCAAAGTAATTGTCACCTTGTCAAGTCCCCTTCAACAACCTCTACAAAATTTCATAGTTTTGTTAAAGTCCTCGAACATCACACCTCCTTCTAGCTTCAAAACATTATGGACTTCCACACCCTTCTCACTTTTCCTATGCTTCATAATGGAGAAACAATGTTGAGTAAATTTTCAAGGATTGAGCATTGTTTAAAGGCTAAAGAAGCATAAATGCACTCGTTACACATGAGGCATTGGAGAGGGGCACAAATAATCAATAAAGGATGCCATTAATGTGCACTTTTAATTGGCTTATACCTTTCAACAATTTTGGTCTTTGACCATTTATGTACATGCCACTTAATAAGTGCATTTACCTATGAGTTAGCATGTAAAATATCTTACTCAAAAGGTTAGTGTCACCCAACCTATTAGCACTATGTAATTCCCAAAGGTTGTCAAGGGTAAAAGAAATTAACAGAGGTAACTTATCAAAACCACTTTTGAAACTGGGATCTAGCCCTACCAATTTCAGAGAGGGATCTCTCTGTATCATTTAGATTTGTTTAGATTTTAGATATTAGGCTAGTTAAGATAGTCTGAGTTTGTTTGTTTGTTTATAAAGGTTGGTTGAAGAAATGCATTAAACTCCCATTGGGCTATGGGGTCAGTATTAAAGATCATAATCAGATGCAACTTTTTATGAGGTTCCTTCACAGGGAAAGACAGCAAAACTATTGGATCTATTGAGATTAAATGAGATGGAGAAAAGGTGAGAAAATCAACCAAGCAAAGAAGCAATTAAGAATTTCCTTACTTAATATCAGATGAATAACATAGAGACCATTAAAAGACCAGAGACAAAGTATGCAAGATAAATTTTGTTCTATAGACTTCCTTTTAATGATTATAATCTGAAAACATAAGTGATTATAGAGAATAGAAAAACACTTAACAGAGAAAGAGAAACATCACCAACAATTCGACACAAGAATCCTGTAAATGGGCATGTTTTATTACTAGTCGATCCTTTTAAAAAGATTACACAAATAGCTCCTTGGGTGCAAAAATCAACCCTCAATACTTCTAAGGAAGAAGTATTTATACAATAGTTTACATATGATCATGTCACTAATGACTAGGATATTGTGGAGAGGAAATCTAACTAACTAGATTACAAATTACAAAATATTAGGAATGTTGCTAATCTACTCTAATCCTTGGTGTTGATTTTGGGGGAATTAGTTGATGATTCATCACTTTGACTTGATTGTCTGCTCCACACTGACTCAAAACTCCACATCACCTTTACTCAAGTAAAGTACACAAGTATTCCCATCTCTTTTGACTAGGGATGGAAACCTTGAGTAACTTTCTGTATATTTCGTCCATCTCAATGTACTTGGAAAAAGTGGGCTTTGTAATAAAAATATATTTTATCTCATTTTGGATGCTCAGGTCCAACTGTAATGTTTCTAGAAAATCCTTGCCAGTAATTTTGCCTTGTATACCTGCAAATTTAGAACCATCCTTTGCCACTGTGTTTATCTTCTGCTTGTAATCTAGCAGAGCGATGAGCTTGTCATTTATTATTGGCAATCCAGGGAGTCCCTTCTTGTGTAGCATTTCAACCTTGCTGAAAAATATTTGCACTCCAATGTCCATCATCTGAGGTTTCTCCTCTAGCTGCAGCATCAATCATTTTTTTTTCAAGACCTTCTTCACCTCAAGGATGGTCTATGTCATGTCTTCAATTTCCAATGCTTCCAACTCATGTTTGACCTTGGAGTTTAGGACCCTGATGAGATCAGTGGCCTCTGTAGGTATCTCCCCTAACTCTTCCCTTATCTTTTCAATTGTTGCTATGGCCTTCTGTACCATTTCATGTTGTTCAAAAACAATTTGTATGAATGGACATATCTTTGCCATGGACTTGTTGATGTTCGTCCAGATGTTTTCCTTGGCCTCAGATAATGTCTTAGCCATGACAGTCTCCTTCTGCAGCTTCTATAATTGTTGACTAAGTCTTTGTTATTTGTGCATTTATGTGTTATAGATGGACTGGAACATGGACTTCATGTCCTGGAGGTTTTTTACCTCTTCTTGCAATTTTCTAATTTCTTCCCCTTGAAGGGACATGTCCTCCATTGAATCTACTAGCTTCTCAGAAGCATCTGGAATTTTCATTGCGATGGTCGATGGAATCTCTGCTATTACAGTTGTTGTTGTACTAACTCATGTCAAAGGGACTGCATCCAATGGAATAACAACCATCTGCATACTTTGTTCTTTCTCTTTGACCAGTTTTTTCAACTCAGCCTCCATCTCTTTTATTTGTGCATTCTGATCCATAATTAGTTTCAGCATCTCCTCTTTATGGCCTTCACATTCATCCATTTCCTTTGCTTGTCAATCCTCAGTGGATGGAAGTTTCAATTGTTTTCTCAAGGAGGTTATGTCAACATTTTTCTTCTTTAGTAACTCTTCATATGCCTTTATATTAGAAGGGTCATAACCAATCTTCAGCACCAGCTCCTCTAGGGATTTGATTTTATTATCTCTGGCCAAGGATGATATATTCTCCAGCTTCAGTTGAGATTGGACGTTATTCAAGGAGACCTGCAACTTCAAGGCAGTCAGTGAAGTGTTTTTTAGAGTGGAGAAAATCATATCCCATGTTTGTCTGTGCATGTCCATTTGGTCCAGTGGATGGACCTCCTTCACATCAAACTCAAAGGATGTTTTCTTGCAGTCATAAGTTGTCTTGAGGTGAGGGATCTATGCTTGTAGAAATGCCATGTGCATCCTCCCCTTCTCTATGTCAAATGAAGACAGTAATCTATGTTGGGTTATAGACGTCTGCTTCCAAAATTGGGCATATGTGTTGGTATTTAGAAGTCCATTCCTCTGCTTGATCAATTTATATTTGGCAAAGATACTTGATCTTGTTGGCTCATGAGAGGACTCAGCTGATAGTGTAGTGTATGCTTGCTTTTTGGATGAGGATGTGCAAATTATGTGTTGACTGCCTGAGAATGTTGAGCAATGTGGTCCCTCCATGACTATGGTGGATTGTTTTTCTCCCTCTCTAAGCATATCCGGTGTGTGGCTAGTTTTAGGCCTCTTCCTGTAAAATTGAAAATCTTCAGCTGACACCTCTGTGACTGAATGTAAAGCCTCTTTCCTAACTCTTTTTTCTATTTGTACTCGAGGAGTGTTGGTATGAGAGGCAATGACAAGGGGAGGTTCTTCTTCAGTTTCCAGCAATGTATTTTCCTACTAGTCTGTCTGATTCATAAACGTTTCTATTTCAGGATTTTGCATATGAGCATAAGGAGAGTTCTTCTATTTGAGCCTAGTTTATGATATAATACCAAATGGGTCATAATTCCATGCAAAGCCCAAAATGAAGTTCATATGTTTCAAGAAGTTGTTAGCCTCTTCTCCTACATCTTTGTTGTTGCATATGAAAGAACCAATTTGGCTCTTGATCCTGAGTTGTTGTTTCTTCTTAAGTGATACAAAGTAGATGTCATCAAAGTTTATCATATGCCTGATATATTCCAATGCAAAGATCCTGACAGGGAGGTATTTTGGCAGTTTATATAGTGGCAGTTCACACCCATATACTTTGATCTCGGTATGATTCTGGTAAATATACTAGTCCCATGTTTTGGCCAAGTAAGATAGATGAAGAATTCTTTGGACCTCCTCATTTATTCTTGGTTCCATTATGTTGATGAGCATGCACACCATTGGATGATAAAACTGATCAATGAAGTCTTTGAAGCTGAACTCATTGGAATTCTTCCTTGCTAGTGAGGTCCAAGAAGTTACTGATTGAGAATTTCCTTCCTGATCTAGTTTCTGGAGAGCACAGGGGAATCTGTCTACCTAGAAGAAAAGGAACAGGTACACCAACACTGAGGAGTACCTGAAAATTCCTTCTTTTGATAATTTGAAGAGTTGTTCGTGTATATTGTCAACCAGATACTAACTGAAATTGAACTAGGTTGTAGCTTTCTCTTCTGTGGAGAAAATGGAAAGAAAACCCATAATAGGTTCGTCTACCCATTCTTCAGAAAAATATCCTAACATGAAATAGAGGGTGGAAATGATTTGGGTGGCCCTGACTGAGAAAATGGAAGACGGATAGGGAGGGTTTTTCTTTGGCAACTGTGCATCTTCTGGCAGGAAGATTTCGAATATTTGGTCTCTTTGGGGGAAAGAGAGTTTCTAATAGAGGTCATTTAGGATTTCGATAGAGAAAGGGCTTGCATAATCAATTCTAGGGATCTGTAACATCTGGTTTATTGACTCAGGGGTAATGGTGAACAGAGTTTCACCCGACGACGACATGATGGCCCTTTGGCCGGGAAGATAATGGGCTTGACACTTAAGGGAAAACTCTGGGAAATGATGGGTCTAGGGAAACATGTATAAAGGTAGATTTGACTACCAGAGTCCGATCTCGTCACTCTGGTATAAGAAAATTTCTTTTATCCAAAAGTGTAATTCGAAGAAATTGAATTCACACTTCGGCTCTGCAACTCTGTAATCTTTGTCAGCTAGGGGAACGTGCTCTAGGTCGATGGGAGGAGGAAGAAATGGGTTTTTGGCAGTTTAAGTGGGCTTGGTTTTGGGCGCCATAGCTAACAGAGATCTGAGGGTGGAAATAATAATTATTGTAGTTACCCGGTTTAATGGCGTCTGTCGATGGTGTGCCTGGGCGATGATTGGCTTGAAAGCTGGAGTTGGTGTTGTGTCTACAGTGTTTGGATCAATGAACAGTATGGTAATGGTGAAGAAACGAGGTTAAACGATGTAGGGGGGTGTCCATTATGGCGCGGGTTGTGACTAGGAAAATAATGGTCACAAGGGATGGCATTTATTGGCCAACGGGTAGATGAGTGTAACGTGTGATAGGGTAGTGGGGTACGGTGGCGGAGTGAGGTGGGAAATATTGGATGAGCGATTAGGTGGGTTCCCGGAGGGGGGCCTATATGGTAAGTGGAATTAAGCCAGGGGGGTGGGGGGGCGGTAAGATGTGGGACTAACACGTCGCATGGGGCCCGCTAGGAAAACCACTTTTCCTGAACCCCCCCCCCCCACCGTTAAAGGCAGAAAGTTAGGGGGGGTCTAAAATTGACTGTCGTTCGTTGATCTAGGATTTGCTTGATCAACTGCTGAAAACTATGCACCTTTTAGTCGCATAACGATAAAAGGTCATATCTCGGCCAAAACTTAGGATAAAATCATATTGAGGGTCGCGCTAGGCTCCCCTTTCTTTATTTTTTTCACCAAGGGGTCATTTCCTAAGGTAAACACATCAAATTAACTCAAATACAAGGTGTTTATTCAATCCTTTTGCAAATATTTATTGAAGTAAATCATGCTAACCTAATTCCTATCCTAATCACCTAACACATTAATCCATCTTAGACTGTTGGATTAATAATTACTCTAACCTGATATATTTGGCCAATATTAGACTGTTTGGCCAAATTTATTCACTAACCTATCTAATTTGGCCAAGATTAGATTGTTTGTCCAAATTTATTCACTAACCTATCAACATAAATTTAAAAGGTTTGATCATGATTATACAGTATGAGTCAAACCAAGTTTATTTTCGTGGGGTTTTATATTTTCTCTTTTTTTTTTTTTTATACCCTCTTTTCATTTTTTATATTNTTTTTCTTTTCTTTTTCTTTTTCTTTTTCTTTTTCTTTTTCTTTTTCTTTTGCAAATCATTTGCAGAATAAAATATTATTTACAATATAATACAACTAGAGGAAGAGATTCTAATCACCAGGTGATCCTATGAAATATAGGGTTATAACAGTGGCTCCACTTCGGGATGGTGCTCTCCTTGTGAGGTGCCAAGAACCAGCTACCTTATGCCTTGAATCTTGTTCTCAAAAGCTTTCCTACATCCTGATTTGCTTTATTCTAACTGTAAATCTGGTGATCCTGATCAGTGGCTTAGGGACTTCTCTTTGGGCTTCAACCACTTGATAGAAATCACCCACACTTGACATGAAAGTAAAAATGGTATTTATAATGAGATGAGTGAAAGAGATCTTCATTTTGGTGGAACATAATGCTTGAGCATTATGTCATTGACAGGTCCCCCTAGCAGATTTGCTCCATCCATGTCCTTGATTAAAAATGCATTGCTTCCTTTTTAAGCCTGGATTATGAATGGGTCTTTCCATAAGTTGTCAAATTTTCCATGTTTTCCCTTTTCTTCATTCCTTGAGTCCCATTTCAGTACTTTATCACCTAATTTGAAGTCATCAGCCTTGGTTCTTCGGTCATAGATTTTATTGATACTCTCTTGAATCACCTAAGTTTTATTATAGACCTCTTCTCTAGATTGTTGCAATTGTATCATTTGATTGATTCTTCTTTGGATATCATTTGGTTCTACCTATACTTCCTTCAATAACTTCATGATAGGAACACCCAAAGAAGTGGGAAAGACAACATCCATTCCATAGACCAATTCATATGGAGACATACCAATTGACATGTTTGTAGTAAGCTTGTCTGCCCAAAGTGCATGTACCAACTTGTTGTGCCATGATTTTTTGTTTTCCTGCAATGTCTTCTTGATAATGTTGACCAAACTCTTATTTGAAGACTATGTTAATCCATTGCCCTGAGGGTAATAGGCTATAGAGTGTCCTAAGGTGATCTGATACTTGCTGCAAAACTCTATCATCTTTTTTTTATCTGAATGTTGTTGCATTATCTGTGATAATTTTCCTAGGGCATCCAAATCTAGCAAGTATGTTAGTTTCAAAAAACTTTATGATCACGGCATCAGTGGCTTGCCTAGTGGGTACAGCTTCAATCCACTTGGTGAAATAATCAGTGGTTGTAAGGATCCACTTGTGCTGGCCTGATGAAGGTGCGTGAATCTCTCCAATAAAATCCAAACCCCATTGCTGAAATGGAGCTTCAACCAAAATTGGCTTCAAGGGTAAAGGCAGAAGTTTCCTTTCCCCTTCAAAGATCTGGCAATTGTGACAGGAGGTCACTTTTTTGTGGACATATGCAAACAAAGTTGGCCAGTAGAAACTACCTCTAAGAAGTTTATTGGCAGTCGTCTTCCAATTCAAATGTCCACCGCAGTCTCCTTCATGGAACTCCTACAAAGCTTTGTCAGCTTCATCTTTCATCAAAAAATTCAGTAGAATACCCCCAGCATCTTTCCAATAAATATTTCCATTCAGAATGCAATATTTCAAAGCTTTAAGTTTCAAAAATCTAGCTTTAGTTTTTGTCAAACCAGGAGGAGCTTGTAGATGATGTAAAACATAAATAAGGTCTGCATACCAGGGAGAGTTTGAGAAAAACTCTTTGACTTGTGGAGTCCCCTTCTCTCGTTGTTCATCAACTACAGCTAGAAAATTAATATCCAAAGCATGAAAGTTTGACTCGGCCATCAGTTTGGCTAGTCCTTGACCCTTGATAAGTTTGGTTGGTTTGATCTCAATATCATACTCAAGGATCACAATAATCCATTTACCTCTTCTACCATCTAGATTGTCCTGGGTCAGAATATCTTTCACCACAGCATTAGGGACATAAGCAATAATATGTGAGTGGAGAATGTATACTCTAAAATATTTAATTGCTTTCACCAAGGCAAAAGCATGTTTCTCCATGATGTTGTAGTTCAATGTAGCAGCTCTTAATGATTTACTGAAGAATTTTATAGGTTGTTCATGGCCTTCATTGTTCTTCTGCAAAAGGACTGTTGCAATGGTATGTTCAGATGCAAAAGAGACTAAGAGGAAATATTTGGTATAATCATGACTAATTAGTACAAGGGCTTGTGTCAAGGCATGTTTCACTTGATCAAAGGATTCATTTGCTTCTGTGTTCCGTTTATTTTTGTATCTTTTTTAAGCATGTTTGTTATGTTTCTGAGGAGTTCTGCCAAATTAGGGATAAATCTTCTCAAAAAGATTATTTTTCCTATGAAAGACTATAATTCCTTTATGTTTCTTGGATGGTCTATCTTATTGATGGCTTCAATTATGCTAGGGTATATCTTGATTCCATATTTAGATATGATGTGCCCTAATAATTTACCATCCTCTTTGACCAGTGAGATTCCAAACTTTCTGCACTTTTCAAAAACTCTTATGAGGTGTTGTAAGAGTTCTTCATCAATTTTTGAATAGACAGTTACATCCTCCAAGTATATGACAATAAATCTCCCAAGTTCATCCACAAAAGCAATGTCCATTTCTCTCTTAAATGTGGCACCAGCATTCATTAAACCAAAGGGCATTTTCACATACATGAAAGTTCCCCAAGGTGTAGCGAGCGTTGTTTTCTCTTGGTCATCAGCGTGGACTAAGACTTGGTTGTAGCCAGAAAATCCATCTAACAAAGAGATTCTACTGGATCCAACTACCTTTTGTAAAATATGGTCCATTTTGGGCAGAGGATAGTTGTCTTTAAGGGAAACTTTATTGAGGTTTCTTAAATCAATGCAGAGCCTGATCTGTCCACTCTTTTTTCTGGTAGGAACTAGATTGGAAACCCATTTTGAGAAACTTAGAGGGACGATGATTTTAGCAACATACGTTTTATTAATTTCCTTTTCAATTAGGCGCATCAACTTGGGGTTAATTCTCCTAAGTTTTTGTTTGAAAGGATTATAGTCTTCTTTTATAGGGATTTTGTGTTGTATAATACTCGCATCATAAGATTTCAAGTCTTCATAGCTCCATGCAAAAACATCTACAAATTCTATGAACAGTTCAATATATTTTTGTTTTTGGGAAGGAGGTAAAGACTTGTAAAATTTAATCATTTTTTGTTCCTCATCTGTTCCTATATTACATTCCTTAACATCTTTTCCAGTAGGTTCATCTTTTGTTTTTTTAGCTACATCATTGAAATCAAACAATTCTTCCAATGGGACTAACCCTCTAGGCAGGATGTTGTCCTTTAATTGCAAAAAATCTGAATCTTCTTCTTTTTCATTTATTTCTTCTAAATCTAGTTTATTTACACTTTCATTATCACTATCTACATCAATATTTGCACATTCAAATTCATTTTTGGACTATAGGAAATCATCAATCTGTTCATCATTACCAAACACGTGCCAGTACCTGATATTGTCTAGGATAGTAGGTCTGCATTTCACCTCCACTGTGTATTGGCGATTTGGATGGAAAGGTATTTTACAAGTGGATGTCGAAGTAGCTAGTCCATCAGCAAGTATGTTTTGGCCTCTGGGAATCACCTGCAGGTCATATTCAGTAAAACATTGTAAAAAATCCAAAACAACATTTCTATAGGCCCTGAGTCTAGGGTGTTTGGAAAAATACTCACCTTTGATCTATTTAATGATAAATTCAGAATCACCTCTTACTGAAATTCTTTTGGCACCAAGATTTTTCAACAATTTCAGGCTGAGCATTAATGCTTCATACTCAGCTATATTGTTGGTGCACTGGAAATTTAATTTATAAGAATGGCTTTTTGAATACCTTGCTTTTGAATTATGCACTCACACACCAGCTCCAGATCCTTCTTTACTGACATCACCATCGGAATATAAACTCCATAGAGGTTCTACTGGTTCATTAGTTTGTATTTTCATTGTTTTATCTTCCTAAGGGGTTGCTTTACTTCCCTCCAGGTTATACACATCATCTTCCAATTGTGCAATTTGACTATCCATGTCAGCATCATTATATAAAATGAAGGAGTCCAGATCAAAATGAATAGAGTATAAAGGATAGTTATGTGGTTTATCTTGACTGTTGACCATGTATTTCATCAGAGTCTCTCTGTACAACCTTATTTGTTGACCAAATAAAGGAATGGTGGCATAGGACATGTTCAGCTGTAAGGTACCCTGTAACTTGGCACCCCATGATCAAGATAATAACATGCCATACTTTGGAGGAATATCTGCAACAACAATATCCATTACCATGCTTTGGGCTGGGATTTGTGCCAAGGTAATACACAAGTCTTTGATCAGACCTATGCATTTAACTTTTCTTGAATCAAAGGAGTATAAGTCCTTGTAATGCCTGGTGATATCAAGCCCTAATTTCTCCATCACATCCTTGGGCATAAGATTGTGACAAGCGCCAAAATCCAGTATGGCATTGTGTAATGTTTTATCATGAATATTTAAACTGATGTAAAAAAGAGGAATAGAACCACCTTCAGCTTTTCCCTCAACCTCGGGACCAAACAACATCTCTGGTTGATCATCGGAAATGTTCACAGTGTCTGTGCCTACTCCTGGTTTTATGTTCAAGGCTTAGATGACTTGTGATATTTAAGCATTCTTGTTCATCAGTTCAGACAGATGAATAGGTATTTTCAGTTTGGCCAATTCACTTTCCAAACTAAATGTGGTAGGAGTTATGTTTTTACTGTAAAGATCTGATTTCTCAGCCACATTCTTTTGCATAGTAGAATTGGATTGAATGGTGGAGGAAACCTCGGTTTGAGTTGTCCTAAGTATAGAGATAGGTGTTCTTTTGGTAGGGGCCTCTGGATTTTTCTTTTCTGGAACTTTCTTGGCAAAAGTATCTGAGGGTTTCTTAATTTAAAAAGATTTCTTAGTTTGGTTATCATTAGAATTTTTACTGCTTAAGTTGCATTGTTTGTGGACTTCCATTATTGCATTTTTGAAGGCTTGTTGTTCTGACTCTTCCTCATCTACTTCGGTCTATAAAAGGAGAAAAAGGTTGTGTTATTATTGAGTAAGAAAGATGGAATCATTGTCATTAACTCCCATAAGATTTATGTGTATGTCATCTAGTCCCTCAATAGCTTATTTTCCCTCATCAACATAGTTTTCCTGAAAGGGTGGACTAATCTGCTAATCAGGGCCTCTCTGTTCTCATTGTTCCCTAGGCTCTCTTTGCCTAATCTGGGGAGGATTTATTCTGAAGTTAGGATTTCATATTTGAGGGGCAGGTTGGTTTTCTCTAGGTGGGTTCCTATCAGTGATTTCTAATATCTCCATCATTCTCTCCATAGTTCTAACCAAAGAATCTATTTTTGCATCTGCAGTGGAAGTGGAAGGTTCGTCCTTGATTGTGACTCTCCTTTCTGTCCTTTGCCTTGCTCTCCTAGACAACAGGTTTGCTTCAACACCAACAACACATTTTTGCATATCTTCCAGAGTTGCAGGGTTTCTTTCTCTAAGTTGGTAGGACATATCAGCATCAAAGTCATCAGAGAACTTGATCAAGGCCAAGCCTTGAGGAGGTTTAATATTAGCATGAATTGCATTATAAATATTATCAAAACGATTGCAATAGTCATATACAGTTTCCCCTTGGTTTCTTCTGATATTGTCATAATCAGATAAGATTTGGAGTGGGTTTTTCTTTACCTCCCATCTACTGAGTAAATATTAGTGAAAGGTAAGAATATCAGCAATGCTAGCAGCAGGTAATGCTTTGAACCATTTCTTAACATCACCAGATAAACTTTGTGCAAAGAGTCTCATCTGGACATCTACCTCATCAACTTAATGTAAGTCGAAGCAATCATTCATTTTATCCACATGTTGTTGTGCATTAAGGGTTCCAGTGTCATCAAACTGAGGAATCCTAGTTTGATGGTCATGGGGCATGTTATGTAGTGGAGAAGCTAACACCAGGGGAGCATATATTGTTGCCATGATTGGTGGAGGAGGTTGGATGGAAACCTGTATGATTATTGGATAAGTGACTGAAGATGTGGAAGAAGCAGGGCTGGGAGGTATAGAATGAGTTACTTGAGGATTGAACGAAGTGGCAACAATAGAAAAGGAAGAAATCTCAACAAATTGTTGAAAATGGGATTTATACAAAGCTTGGTCAAGATTTGATGCTAGATCTTGTAGTTTCTCAAACTCTTGAAAGATCTGTTGATCAAAATCTATTCCAGGAGAGAGTCTTTCATGGGTTCTAGGCTGGAGGATGGTTTGATCTAGTACTATTTCATCCACAAAGCTATCAGACTTGGTTTTGAAAAGGCTATGCTCGAAAGGTAGGTCAAACTCGAGGTCTTGGATTGTGACAAGCTTCTCTGGAAGAGAAGTGGCCCTAGGAAGTGGACTGCTACTCCCTTGACTTTCTATTGTGTTTATTTTTCTGATTAATTTTTCTGGGTTATCTACTACTTTTACAAGTTCTAGATCAGGGTGAGATATTGTGTGAATTCTTTTTGGAGCCAGAACTTAAACTTTAAGAAATCTAATTTAATATTTACAAATTTTAACAACCTCTGAACATTTATCTCTTGAAAGTTAGATCTTTGATTGTTCAGAAATAAATTTTTCTTATATAGGGAAGACAATTCATAACGATGGAAAATTTGTTCAGTTCCCCAGTATGGTCGCCACTATGTTAGCACTCTGTAATTCCCAGAGGTTGTCAAGGGTAGCAGCAATTGACATAGGTAATTTGTAAAAAACACTTTTGAAACTGGGATCTGGCCCTTCTAGTTTCAGAGAGGGATCTCTCTGTATCATTTAGATTTGTTTAGATTTTAGATATTAAGCTAGTTAAGATAGTTTGAGTTTGTTTGTTTGTTTATAAAGGTTGGATGAAGAAATGCATTAAACTTCCATTGGGCTATGGGGTCTGTATTAAAGATCAAAATCAGATGCATCTTTTTATGAGGTTCCTTCATAGGGAAAGACAGCAAAACTGTTGGATCTATTGAGATTAAATGAGATGGATAAGACAGAAAAGGTGAGAAAATCAACCAAGCAAAGACGCAATTAAGAATTTCCTTACTTAATATCAGATGAATAACATAGAGACCATTAAAATACCAGAGACAGAGTATGCAAGATAAATTATGTACTATAGACTTCCTTTTAATGATTAGAATCTGAATACATAAGTGATTACAGAGAATAGAAAAACATTTAACAGAGAAAGAGAAACATCACCAACAATTCGACACAAGAATCGTGTAAATGGGCCTATTTTATTACTGGTCGATCATTTGAAAAGATTACACAAATAACTCCTTGGGTGCAAAAAACAACCCTCAATACTTCGAAGGAAGAAGTATTTATACAATAGTTTACATCTAATCATGTCATTGATGACTAGGATATTGTGGAGAGAAAATCTAACTAACTAGATTACAAATTACAAAATATTAGGAATGTTGCTAATCTACTCGAATCCTTGGTGCTGATTTTGGGGAAGTAGTTGATGATTCATCACTTTGACTTGACTGTCTGCTCCACGCTGACTCGGAACTCCACATCACATTTACTCAATTAAAGTACACAAGTATTCCCATCTCATTTGACTAGGGATGGAAACCTTGAGTAACTTTCTCTATATTTCGTCCATCTCAGTGTACTTGGAAAAAGTAGGCTTTGTAATAAAAATATGTTTTATATCATGTTGGATGCTTAGGTCCAACTGTAATGTTTCTAGAAAATACTTTCCATTAACGTTGCCTTATATACATATAAATTTAGAACCATCCTTTGCCATTGTGCTTAGTTGGACTGGAACATGGACTTCAGGTCCTGGAGGCTTTTCTACCTCTTCTTGCAATTTTCTGATTTCTTCCCCTTGAAGAGACATGTCCTCCATTGACTTTACTAGCTTCTCAGAAGCATCTGGAACTTTCATTGGGATGGTCGATGGAATCTTTATTTTTACAGTTGTTGCTATACTAACTCATGTCAGAGGGACTGCCTCTAGTGGAATAACAGCCATCTGCATACTATGTTCTTTCTCTTTGACCATTTTTTCCAAATCAGCCTCCATCTCTTTTGTTTGTGATTTTTGACCCATAATCAGTTTCATCATCTCATCTTTATGGCCTTCACTTTCAACCATTTCCTTTGCTTGTGAATCCTCAGTGGCTGGAAGTTTCAATTTTTTTCTCAAGGAGGCTATGTCAGCATTTTTATTCTTTAGTAACTCTTCAGTTGCCTTGACATTAGGAGGGTCATAACCAATCTTCAGCACCAGCTCCTCTAGGGATTTGATTTTGTTATCTTTGGCCAAGGATGATATCTTCTCCAGCTTCAGTTGAGATTGGATGTTGTTCAAGGAGACCTGCAACTTTGAGGCAGTCAATGAAGTGTTTGTTAGAGTGGATAAAATCATCTCCCCTGTTTATCTATGCATGTCCATTTGGTCCAGTGGATGGACCTCCTTCACATCAAACTCAAAGGATGTTTTATTATAGTCAGAAGTTGTCTTGGGGTGAGGGATCTGTGCTTGTAGTTATTCCATGTGCATCCTCCCCTTCTCTGTGCCAAATGCAGATAGTAATCTATGCTAGGTTGTAGATGTTTGCTTCCAAAACTGGGCATATGTGTTATTATTTAGAAGTTCATTCCTTTGCTTGATCAGTTTATATTTGTCAAAGATACTTGATCTTGTTGGCTCATGAGAGGACTCAGCTGACAATGTAGTGTCTGCGTGATTTTTGGAGGACTATGTGGACACTATGTGTTGAATGCCTAATAATGTTAAAGAATATGGTCCCTCCATGACTATGGTGGACTGTGTTTCTCCCTCTCTAAGCATGTATGGTGTGTGGCTAGTTTTAGGCCTCTTTCTGTATACTTGAAAATCTTCAGTTGACACATCTGTGACTAAAGGTGAAGCCTCTTTCCTAGCTCTTTTTTTTGTTTGTACTTGAGGAGTGATGGTATGAGAGGTAGTGACAAGGGGAGGTTCTTCTTCAGTTTCCAGCAATGTATTTTCCTGCCAGTCTGTCTGATTCATAAATTTTTCTATTTCAGGCTTTTGTATATGAGCATAAGGAGAATTCTTATGTTTGAGCCTAGTTTCTAATATAATACCAAAGGGGTCATAATTCCATGTGAAGCTCAGACTAAAGTTCATATCTTTCAAGAGGTTGTTATCCTCTTCTCCTGCAGTTCTGTTGTTGCATATGAAAGAACCAATTTGGCTCTTGATCCTCACTTATTGTTTCTTCTTAAGTGATACAAAGTGGATGTCATTAGAATTTATCATCTGCCTGATATATTCCAATGCAAATATCCTGACAGGGAGGTATTTTGGCAGTTTATATGGTGGAGTTCACACCCATATACTCTGACCTCGGTACGGTTCTGGTAAAGATACCATTCCCATGTTTTGGCCAAGTCAAATAGATGAAGAATTATTTGGACCTCCTCATTTATTCTTGGTTCCATTCTATTGTTGAGCATGTACACCATTGGATGATAAAACTGATCAATGAAGTCTTTGAAGCTGAACTCAGTGGAATTCTTCCTTACTAGTAAGGTCCAAGAAGTTACTGATTGAGGATTTCCTTCTTGATCTAGTTTCTGGAGAGCACAGGAGAATCTTTCTGCCTGGAAGAAAAGGAACAGGTACAACAACACTGAGGAGTACCTGAACATTCCTTCTGTTGAGAATTTGAAGAGTTGTTCATGTATATTGTCATCCAGATACTGATTGAAATTGAACTGGGTTGTAGCTTTCTCTTCTGTGGAAAAAATGGATAGAAAACCCATAATAGGTTCGTCTACCAATTCATCAGAAAAATATCCTAACATGCAACAAAGGATGGAAATGATTTGGTTGGCCTTGACTAAGAAAATGGAAGATGGATAGGGAGAGTTTTTCTTAGGCAATTGTGCATCTTCTGGCAGGAATATTTCGAAGATTTGGGCTCTTTAGGGGAAAGAGAGTTTATGATAGAGGTCATTTAGGATTTTAATGGAGAAAGGGCTAGCAAAATCAATTATGGGGATCTATAACATCTGGTTTATTGAATCATGGGTAATGGTGAATAGAGTTTCACCCGACGATGACATGATGGCCCTTTGGCCGGGAAGATAATGGGCTTGACACTTAAGGGAAAACTTTGGGAAATGATGGGTCTTTGGAAACAAGTATAAAGGTAGATTTGACTCCCAAAGTTCAATCTCGTCACTCTGGTATAAGAAAATGTATTTTAGCCAGAAGTGTAATACGAAGAAATCAAATTCACACTTCGACTCTGCAACTCTGTAATCTTTGTCAGCCATGGGAACGTGCTCCAAGTTGATGGGAGGAGGAAGAAACAGGTTTTCGGCAGTTTCAGCGGGCTTGGTTTTGGGCACCATAGCTAACAGAGATCTGAGAGCGGAAGTAATAATGATTGTAGTTACCCAGTTTAATGGTGCTTTCCGATGGTGTGCATGGGCGATGATTGGCTTGAAAGATGGAGTTGGCGTTGTGTCTACAGTGTCTGGATCAATGAACAATATGGTAATGGTGAAGAAATAGGGTTAAACAATGCAGGGGAGAAAATAATGGTCACGAGGGATGGCATTGATTGGCCAACAGATAGATGAGTGTGACGTGTGACAGGGTAGTGGGGTACAGTGGTGGAGTGAGGTGGGTGGTATTGTATGAGCGGTTAGGCAGGTTCCAGGAGGGGGGGTAGATGGTAAGTGGAATTAAGCACGGGGGTCCGGTAAGATGTGGGACTAACACGTCATGCAGGGGCCGCACTGGGAAAACCACTTTTCTCGGACCCCCCCACCCACCATTAAAGGTAGAAAGGTTGGGGGGCTCTGAAAATCACTGTGAGTCGTTGATCTGGGGGTTGCTCGATCAACCGCTGAAAATTGTGAGCCTTTTAGTCACATAACGACAAAAGGTCATATCCTGGCTAGAACATGGGATAAAATCATATTGAGGGTCGCACCAAGCTCCCCTTTCTTTATTTTTTTCACCAAGGGGTCATTTCCAAAGGTAAACACATCAAATTAACTCAAATACAAGGTGTTTAATCAATCTTTTTGCAAATATTTATTGAAATAAATCATGCTAACCTAATTCCTAGCCTAATCACCTAACACATTAATCCAGCTTAGATTGTTGGATTAATAATTACTCTAACCTAATATATTTGCCCAAGATTAGAATGTTTGGACAAATTTATTCACTAACCTATCTAATTTGGCCAAGATTAGACTGTTTGGCCAAATTTATTCACTAACCTATCAACATAAATTTAAAAGGTTTTACCATGATTATATAGTATGAGTCAAACCAATTTTATTTTCATGGGGTTTTATATTTTCTGTTTTTTTATTTTTATACCCTCTTTTCATTTTTTATATTTTTCTTTTTTCTTTTCTTTTCTTTTCTTTTCTTTTTCTTTTTCTTTTGTAAATCATTTGCAAAATAAAATATTATTTACAATATAATACAACTAGAGGAAGAAATTATAATCACCGGGTGATCCTATGAAATATGGTTATAACACAACCTATAGTCTTGTTATGATAGAATCTTCATGACCAACATGGACACTACTTTTAATATCAACACACTACCTTTGATATAACATAACCATAACCACATTAGAGCATGTTTTCTTGTTCAACATGTTATTGGGATAAAATTATGATTGAAATGGGAATTAATGCACTTCTATTGCCTTTTTATGCATGTGTGTATAAGGTTAACACCATGGGAAAACAAGGCGAGACTTGAAGTATTTTGATTTAATAAACATGTTTGTTCCTTCCAACACCTGATAGAATATGTCATGTAATTTCCCTTTTATTATTTGGTCCTGTATTGTTATGGTGTGATTATTAGTCCCTGCCTCCGGCCAGGGTCTATAGCAATCGCCTCACAGTCAACCATCGTTGACCACCTATTAGTGGGTGCATTCTACTACATTAACCGGTGCATTTTGGTATGTTTTTTACACAGTTTCCTAAAAAAATTATAAAATTCACTATTAAATCTATTTATTGTTAAAAACAAATCATTTTTTTATTTTTTGAATTATACAAATAAAATTTCTTGTTGGTCCAATGCTCAATGATGCAACTTTAATACCCTGGTGTATGTCATGTTTTTTAGTCAATTGTCAAATTTTATAAATGATTTTTTTTATTCTTATTGGCTTGCACTTATTTCTCTAAGAAATACTACAGATATTGCAGTCGATCTGTCCAAGCAATGGTGCTATAAGTTTCTCGCCACCTCTTGACATGTTTCTCAATCCCTTGCCACCTCTTCATCCCTAACTCTCCATCGCCTCACTGCTCCAATGCACCTACAATTATCATCTTTACTTTTTTTTTCCACCATCTTCATCCCACCATCTTCTGCTTGCCTTCTCCTACTTCATCCCACCATATTTTGCTTGCCTTCTCCTACTTCATCCCACCATCTTCTGTTTCTTCCCACCATGCTTACAAGGTTCTGCTTCTTCGCCAGGCTTCTTCTTCAAGGTTCTGGTTCTTTTCCAGGTATTTTGTGATGTTGAAGCCACCACTAAACCTGTAGCATGCATTAGGATAGGGTAGGCATTACTATAGTTGAAGAACGAAGCTTCGGGCATGAAAGAATCCAACGCCAAATGAGAATGCAAAGGAGAGCCAAACGAGAATGCAAAGGAGAGCCAAACGAGAATGCAAAGGAGAGACACAAAGGCGTCAAGAATGCAAAGGAGAGCCACAAAGGCTAATGTTATGGTTGTTGCTAGTAGTTGTGCAGGTATGGATAGTTTGATCCTAAACTGTATTTTGTATAAACTATGAATTATGCTACAAAGGGAAGCACAAACCTTCTGTTAAATAGAGAAATAACAATCTAGTGTCATCGGGCTTAAAGATATACCTAACTTCCCTAGCGTTCCCTGACATTTCGATGCTAGATCAAATCATGTATTACCCTGAGAGGAAGCGATATTTAATCTTATTGTTTGTGGACATTGCATGTATCTTCATCAAGCAAAATTTAGTTGGTCAGCCATGATATATTCTCCCAGGCCTTGTCACATACATAAGTGGCTCCATCTAATGCACCTTTATTAAGCATTTCCCCCTAGGAAGTTCAAACTAAAAGCTCTCACGGGTGTAGAAGCAGAAGCATAACCTCTATGCAGTGAACCACCCTGAGCATCCCAGCACCCTCCTTAGTAATAATTAAATAGCTTTCAACATTCCTTCATGTCCCATCTTCTTTCCCAATGAGAAAACTCATTCCACTTTATTTTCATATTTTTCAGATGAGATGGAAAACAAGTCGAGTATGTGGCTATTATCATTATCCAAGGGGTGCAGACCTATTCCCATTTATTTTCATATTTTTCAGATGAGGTGGGAAGTAAATTGAGCATGCACCTATCGTTATTCGGCCATAGGCCCTTTCTGGTGCTTCCTTTGTTACCAGGCCCTTTTTTTGTCTTCAAATACATACACTTCATACTTATTTCTTTCCCCTTAAAAGCATAGTGTAATTACCAAAGAAATAAGGAAGGGCAATTCTCAATTTAGCTATTTATTTTCTTCCCTTCTAACTTGTTATGCCTCATGTAGAAATGGTGCATCTTCTTGTGGCAACGTAATATTCAATAACGTACTAGGATTTACAGTGAAGTCGAGGCAACAATGATTTCTCTTTCATACAACTATATGAAATCCAGGCTTCTCACACTGCCTAACTCCTTTGTAGAAAACATGTTGGGGAGGATTTTCTCTGGCCAAGCCAATGACTTGAAGGCCCTGCAATTCTTCCATTGGAAAACCCAACAAAACCTTGATTACCAATACACTTCCCAGGCCTATGAAAAAATGCTTCACATCTTAGCCAAAATGCGGGATTTTGACGAAGTCTAGGAATTGCTCGACAAAATGCACCAACAAAAAAAAATAACCCTCAAGGCCCGTAGCATCACTTTATCAAAATATGCACGAAGGAGGTTGTTCAAGGAAACCCTAGAGGCATTTGAATAAATGGAGAAGCTTGTGGGGAAATCGAACACAGACACATTTAATGTTCTCCTTCGAGCATTTTGCACTTAGAGGCACGTGAAGGAAGCCCAGGATGTATTCAATAAGATGCACCAGAGGTTTGTTCCCAATACCCTGACATTTAATATTTTACTTTTGGGGTTTAAAGAATCTGCCAATGTAGTGGCAACAAAGATATTTTTCAGAGAAATGATCAGAAGAAGATTTAGTCCCAACAATATTACCTATAACATCTTTGGAAAGAGGAGGAAAATTAGGAATAAATTTTCCTAGGAACCAACATCTGGTCCACTGAAAGAGAGCGGCATATTGTATCCACCCAGTGCAAATATGAATTACTCCAATAAAGAAATAGATAATATGACTTTCCAAATGAAAACTTCTTTAAAATCCCTAGAGAATGATACCACCAGGCCAGAGTTGACTTCTGAACTTGGAAAAGGTCGATAATTTCATCGTGTTTGTGATCCAGATGGATTTCGGTGGCCTCCCACCTATTCCAACTGGCTCATTATGGCAGTTTTCCAGTTTGACAACTTTTTCCTAGTTTTCGGGTCCCTGACTTCTGGGGTCGTTTCGAGGCCCTAAACAACGTTGTTATGGCTCACCATAATCAAAACGTGTTTTTAGTTTGATTCTAATGGCAACATGTGTAGTCCTCGAATAGACCTTTCCAACAGGCTATCATGTGCCTAAAACGTATATCGTATATAAAATTTACGACCCCGGGAAGTTCATGTACTAACTTACCCAAACGGGGCCCACGTGACTTTTGGCACTTCATCTCCTAGGGTTAGGTTTTTTGATGTCTAGGTTTTTTGACATTCTTGTTTATTGTAAAAATGACTTCATAGCCTCATTGTAATCATCTTCTTGCGAATGATTGCAACCATCACATCTCTTCTCAGAGATAAGCCGCCACCATTCTAGCAAGCTTGCTTTCCGCTACATTTTACAGTTTCAGCTTATTTCCTTTACTGCATATATGTTATTCTATGTTAAGCATATTATAATAATAATTTGTATTCATTTTGTTCTACTCATAAAATCTGGATCAGTGGTATCAAAGCAGTATGCTCCTTTTCGTTCTTAATGCATATCCCCAATGAGGTTAGGGTACAAACAATTGGGTCTCAAGCTTGTTTCTCTTGAGGACAAAATCTCTTGCATGCCCAAGCGATCTCTCATTGTGGGAGAAAAGAAAGACGACAGGAAAGGAGATCCTTTCAAAATGTTTCTCGAGGAATCCCTCATGCAATAGAGAAATAAGACGATGGATAGTTTTGCGTAAATCCTTCGGCAGTTACCGACAATTGACGCATTTTCCTCAAACGGACGTGTCACCCCCTTCAAGGTACAAATCAACTTCGATATTCCTATATTTGAAGTTCATAGAGACGTAGATGTTGTAGACAAATGGTTGAATCTACTAGAAGGGTATTTCTTTGTCCATAACTTCTCGAATAAAGAAAAGATTTCTCTTACACTCCTCAAAGTCGTTCCCCATGTCAAAGATTGGTGGGAAACTTTTTGTGAGCAAACGGAAATAAAGAAACCCTCATTATTTACAGTCACGGTCACCTGGGAGTCCTTTAGGGATGTTATTAAGGAACAATACTACCCTATTGGAAGTTATGACGACCTGTACACAAAATGAACCACACTACAGTAGGAAAGACACCAAGCGGTGCCTAAGTTCACAAATATCTTCCATACCTTGCGCACCAAGATGGGTATCAAATATTCTAAGCGACATTTGGTACTCAAGTATAGTGGCGGTCTCCATAGATACATATAGGCTGAAATGGAGTTTTTGGACATCTCATCCTTGGGAATGGCCTACCTATATGTCGTCAAAATCGAGCAGAAGCTCAAACAAAAGATGTGGAAATTTCGGCCTGGGAACCCCTCACATAAAAATCCAAGAAAGGGAAACCCCAACCCGAATAACAAAGGATAGAGAAAATATGGACAACTAGTCCAAGCCGCAAGCAAAGAAGGACACCCGAAACACAAAGAAAGATATCGGGAAGTGGTGTGACTTCCATAAGAGCCCCTAGCATAACACTGTTGATTGTCGCTCAAAGCAGTCGTTGGTGGCTAAGGTGAAAGCCTCTGAATCAGATGCAGGTTCTGACTCTGAGTCAGAAACAGAAAGGGGGAGATGGATCATTGAAACAAAACCCAGTGCTATTGTTGCTACCACCAAGCTCCATCCCATTGATCCAAATAATCCAGAGGAAGGTGAGCGCCTTTTTCATTCCCAGATGTGGGTGAAGGGTACCCCACTGCACTTCATCGTTTATAGCGGTAGCCAGAAGAACCTCACCTCAACAGATATTTTCAAGTGACTCGCCCTGTCGACAACGCCACACCCGCATCCCTACACAATCGGATGGCTCTGCCAAGGAAGAGACATCCACGTCAGCCAACTATGTCGTCTGTCATATGACATCAAGCCCTTCAAAGATGGGGTATTGTGTGAAGTTTCCCCTCTCAAAGTTTGTAATGTTCTTTTGGGCCAACCATATTTATGGAAATGTCATTTTGTATATGAGTCTAGGCCTCATAGTGTTATTATTACTTTGAACAAGAAATTGTACAGTATACCCGAAGCAGTCCTACTTAGTGTTATTTCCTTGATCTTTCCCAAGCAATGCAAGAAGGTCATCTCTCAAATGGGGAAGTTTGTCTTCTTCGTGATTCGCTCTTAGAATGAGTGAAAGATCGCAGCCACATCCATGGTCTCTGCAGATGACCTCTCCACACAGCAGAACCAAGTGGATAAGGTCATGGAAGAATACTCAGATATCTTCTCCTCGCCTATCGGGGTACCTCTGCACTATCAGGTCAAGCACCCCATCGATCTGACCCCTGGCGCATCGTTTCCCAAATGGCCAGTTTACCGTCGCTCTCTCTTAGAGAATGAGGAGATAAAGCGACATATCCAAGAACTGCTCCACAAGGAGCACATCTGTCCCAGATCATCGCCTTGCGGGAGCCCAATCGTGCTGGTACAGAAGAAAGATGGAACCTGGCGACTCTGAATTGATTATCGGGCCCTAAATAAAATCACAGTCAGAAACTGGTACCAGATTCCCCAAATCGATGACCTCCTTTATCAGCTCATGGGGGCCAAATACTTCAGTAAGCTTGATCTAAAGTCTGGACACCACCAGGTCCCGATAGAATAGACAGATGTATGGAAGACTGCCTTCAAGTCAAAGAAAGGTCTTTTTGAATGGTTGGTCATGCCCTTTGGTTTGACAAATGCTCATGCCACTTTCATGAGAATGATGGACGATATCCTGCGACCATTCACCAATAATTATGTACTGGTGTATCTGGATGACATCCTCATTTACAACAAGACTTGGGCAGAACACTTGCAGCATAATCAACAGGTTATGCACACCCTGTGGCAGCACAACCTATACGCCAACTTAGAAAAATGCTCCTTCAGCATGGACATGGTCCATTACCTGGGCTACATCATTGATCAACATGGCATACATGTGGATCCAACCAAGATCCAAGTCATCCGTGACTAGCCAGCCCCAACCACACTCACTGATCTTTGGAGCTTCTTGTGCCTTGCCAATTTCTACAGCAAGTTTGTGTTGGGATTATCCCATATTGCATGGGTCCTCACCCAAGTAACCAAGGGTGGTGGTAAGGAGAAATTTTTGTGGGGTCCATCCTAACAACAAGCGTTCGATGATTTGAAGCAATGCTTGTGCTCAGCCCCAGTACTTTCATTACCAAATCTGCAATAGCCCTTTGAGATCGAGACATATGCTTCAGACTATGTTGTGGGCGTCATTCTCATTCAGCGTGACCATCCTATGGCCTATCATATTGAGACACTATTAGACGTTGTATGTAATTACCCTACTTGCGAAAAAGAAATTTACTCCATCCTGCAAGCATGTCACTAGTGGAGACATTACATTCTTGGGAAGGAGATAGTCATCCACACTGATCACAAGCCACTGCAGTTCATACAGACACAAGAAAAATTTCAAAATGACTGCCATCAAAAATGCTTCACATACTTGCAACAATTCCACCTCCACATCAAGTATAAAATAGGAAGCACCAACCGCATCATTGATTGCCTCAGCTGACCGACAGTCGTGACACTCACCACAGTGCCAGACTCTTGCATCCACGAGACCTCTGGATAGCCGCAAATCTATGAGACAGACACGGACTTCACCACCACCTACCAAATGTTGGGTGCAAACGCAGTTGTTGCTAATTTCCATCTTCAGGACAGGTTGTTGTGACGTTTGGGCCATATCTGTGTTCCATCACGAGAGTGAGCGAAGCTGATCTGGGAAGCCCACTACAATCAAGTGGCAGGACACTTCGGCGTCGAAAAGAGTGGAAATGTTGTAGAAACATTTCTACTGGCAGAAACTTCGACAGGAGGTCACTGCTAGACACCAAGCTCACCAAATCCACGGCCTTCCACCCCCAAAAAGATGGTCAAACTAAGGTTGTAAATCAAATGATCATGCATATTCTGCGCATGTATAATTCCAAGCACCCTCACACATGGGATGAGAGTCTTATGTATGTTAAACATAGCTACAACCGAGCCTTTCATAGCTCAACCATCCACAACCCCTTTCAGGTGGGGTTGGGATTCCAACCATTGGGTCCCATATATGTTGCACTACCCCTTGCGGTCACCTCAACCAACTCATCTCCTTCTCTAACTGAAGCTGACAAAACCACCCAGTTCATTGAGCAGATCCAGTACATCCGCTAACAGGTTTAGGATATCCTATATAAGTCCATTGACAACTATAAGAAGGGCCATGATCAACACCAGGTGCCATATAAGTTTCAGGTGGGCGACAAAGTTTGGTTGCACTTGCAGAAAGAATGCCTTATAGGGGCCCATCGGAATCTTCATCCACTTCGTTATGGGTCGTAAACCATCACCAAGGTTGTGGTTGATAATGCTTTTGAGCTCAACATTCCTCCTTTCCTTGGGTTGCACCCAATGTTCAACGTGGATCTCCTTCGACCTTATTTCCCACCATTGTTGGACACCTCAGAGATAGAAGAACAGTTGACACCAACAGAGCTCAACCCCAACTGCATACAACAAGCCTCCAATGATCAGATTGTGGACAAACAGGTCAATGTCACTCACCAGCAAAGGATCCAGCTTTATCGAGTTGTCAAAGCAGGGCAACTCCTGCACCAAGGCAAGTGGCTAACCCATGGCCAAATTCAGTAGAAATTTCCTCATCTGATGGGGGCACTCAACGCAATGGAGACCATTGCTCCCTAAAGGAGGAGGATTGATCCAAATGGATGTCGGTGGCCTGCCACCTATTCCAACTAGCTCAATTTAGCATTTTTCCCTAGTTTTCAGGTCCTAACTTTCGGGGTCATTTTAATTGTACCCTATTACCTTTGTGACATCATCTTTGGGTGAGCACGCTATCGAGTAAGCTAGGGTTTGACAGACGCAGACACAACAAAGCGCAACATGGTTACCAAAGGGGGCGGTAACAGAACCCCCTCATACAAGCAAGTAGTGGTGGACAGGGGAAAGGACCAAGAGGCGGAGGTTTTAAGGAACCAGTAACGAGCACCTCGGGTTCAGGATAGAAAAAAAATCAGGAAAGCAACCCAGAAAACAAGGATCAGATGGGGGAAGAAACCGGAGAAACCCAAAATGAAGCGCAAAAACCAAAGAAACCCAATGGGGCAGAAGAGCGCAACCTGTGTAAACCTAAAACAACATTGACACCAAAGGTGATACTAGAAGACCCACAATCGCAACTCTTCTGGGATGAGATGAAGACGCAGTCACTAATTTGCAAGTTCATGGGTCTGTGGCCCATAGAAATAAAGTTGCGCAACTACATAAAATATCATTGGAAGCCAAGTAGGGAAGTGGAACTCCACCTGGGTTCGAAAGGCTTCTTCATAGCAGTATTCATGAATTTGGAGGACAGGGATAAAGTCTTGGAGGGGGGGGCATACTTTCACGCCTTAGCAGGACTGTACATGCGGCCATGGAAGGAAAAATTCTCCCCAGAGAAAGAAACCTTCAAGAATGTACACGTCTGGCTAAGGCTTTACTCTCTGTCTCTAGATTATTGGCTTCCCTCCACCTTCAAAGCAATCGGGAACAAACTTGGAAAATATGTGAAGACGTCGGAAGCAACCCTATAAGGGGGATATACCTCCTATGCAAGGATCTACATAGAGATGGATGTCTCGGGGGCACTCCCATAAGCTATAAGCCTGGAATTCAGGGATGAGGAATGAATACAAAGCATCGATTATGAGCATATCCTATTCAGATACAAAATATTCCATGAACGTGGACACCTATTCAAAGAATTCCCTCTCAATAAAAACCAAGAAGCGGAAAGCACCAAAATACAACAGGATGAGGATGGGTTTATCAAACCGAACCACAGAAACAGAGAAAACAAGAAACCAAGTAAAACCCCAATGGAAAGCAATCAAGAAGCCAGGACCAGAACGGAAGGGTGTGACAAAACCTACAAAGGGGAAGAAGGAGGAAAGGAAAAGGAAAATCCTAAAGAAGTTAAGGACCAAGCCACAAATGAGAACACGAACAATCCAAGCAGTAAGATGGAGCAGGGAGCTAGCGCAACTCCTATGGACGGAGAAACCAGAGATGCCAACACACCCATGCAGGAGGCAGACGAAGACTCGAAAATGACACCAAGCGAGGTAGGTACGAAATATCTTGACCTCAAAAATATTGTGGAAAGGGAAGGAATCGATCTCCTGAACATACATGAGCAATGGAAAAGACAGGGCATGGACAATGTACCAACGGAGCAACTAGACTGCATCCAATACCTATTCCTCCTAAAAGAGGAAGAAAAATCCAGAGGGCTCAAGCGCACGCACGGGGAGATAGGACACCTAGGAATCAAAGTTGGTGAGGGACAACCACAGCTCTCACCCAAGCAGACGTGGAGGAAGAAACGCAGGAAATCAAACAGTGTAGCCCTACAGGAACTAGGAGCTCTGCTGATAAATTCAGGTAAGATCAAGAAGCTCTTTCTAAAATCCCCCCCACATATTTAAATGAAGATTATAACATGGAATATTAGAGGCCTAAACAGCCCACGAAAATAAAGAATCCTTAAAAACAGACTGAGGAAGGAACAATCGGACCTCTGTTTCATCCAAGAGACAAAATGCACAGTAGATAGAATGGAAAACATCAGCAAAAAACAATGGAGCAACTACAAGATGTTGGTTGTCGAAGGAAAGCAGATGGCAGGCGATATTCTCACTCTGTGGAACCCACAAGTGGTGAATCTATTAACAGTCAAAGCCACCAGATACACACTTTCGGTTAACATGCAAATCATAGGTCACACGGAGGTGATTCTATGCACTAATGTTTATGGTCCCCAGATGTTAGAAGAGAAGAGAAGAATGGTACTAGACCTAGAACAACTAAAATTCCGCTCCAGCAACCTCCATTGGGTCCTGGTCGAGGAATTCAACATCATCACGACACTTGCAAAGAAAAAATGAGGTGGTAGGAGACTAGATAGAGATGCGGAAGAATTTTCAGCTTTCATAGACACAGTGGAGATGGTGGACATCAAAACTAGTAATGGCCAGCTCACATGGAACAACAAACGAATAAATCATCATATAGTGACGAGGCTAGATAGATTCCTGGTGTCGGAGTCCATCATCCTACAGGGTTTAACTTTAGATTGCAACATCCTTCCCTGGGGGGGTTCAGACCACTGGCCAGTCCAACTGGAAGCAAACTTCCAAACCACACCGAAAAACAGACCTTTCAGATTCGAGAAATTTTGGATTGAACATCCCACCTTCAAGGAGAACATCAGCCAATTATGGCGGGAGCCACAACCTGAACAAGGGACAAGGATGTTCAAACTATATAAGAAACTCAGGTACATCAAACATAGACTCAAGGAGTGTGACAAGGAAATCTTTGGAAACATAAACCAAGAAAAAAAATTATTGAAGACAGAATCATGAACCTCCAGGAAATATGCATAGACAGGGGTTATATAGAGGATCAAAAAAAGGAAGAGATCCAATTGACCCAGGAATGGAAAGCAAGATGCCAGCAGGAAGAGACCCTATGGCGCCAAAAGTCCAGAATCAGGTGGCTAAAGGAAGGAGAACGGAATACAAGGTTTTAGCATCGAACCACCATTGCTAGAAGAACCCAAAACAAAATCCTTAAAATACAGGATCGGGATGGGATCGAGAGAGATTCCCACAAGGAGATCGAAAGTATACTGGTAAACCACTTCCATGGCATAGCCTGGGAACCAAGCCAAGATCGAACAAAGGCCATACAAAGGATAACTCGGCACATCCCCAAGCTAGTTACCGAGGAACAAAATATCAACCTAAACAAACCCATCACTAAGGAGGAAATTGACAAAGTGGTCCAGGAAATGCCCAATGGAAAGGCCCCAGGTCCAGATGGCTTCACAGTGGATTTCTTCAAAGCCTACTGGGAAGTGGTCAAACATGACGTATATGGGGAGGTGGAAGACTCTAGATGCTTGGCCTCCATCTTGAAAGTGCTAAATGCGACAATGATCACTCTAATCCCAAAAGAAAATGTAGCCAGGACCCTAGACCGCTACATACTCGTAGAATTACGCAATGTGGTTTACAAGATAATCTCGAAAGTCATAGCCAACAAACTAAAACCTCTCCTACCCTCACTAATTTCCCAGGAACATGCGGTTTTTGTAGATGGGCGACAAATTTTGGACAACATCATCCATGCCCGTGAACTAATACACACGCTGAAAACCCAGAGGAGAGGGGGGATGATAATCCAACTTCACCTAGCAAAGGCTTATGACAAAATCAACTGGCATTATATGGTCAAGACTCTGGAATCCTTTGGTTTTGCGCAACACTGGATCAACTGGATTGTCAGCCTAATGTCAACGACTAGTTACTCGTTGTTAATCAATGGAGACTTAGCCAAACCCTATTGTCCCTCAAGAGGCATCAGACAAGGAGACCCGCTATCACCTTTCCAGTTCATTCTAATGATGGAAGGACTTAGTAGGAGAATAAAAAGCACAACTTCAGCAGGAGAAATAACAGGCATTAAACCTTTCAAAAATTTCCCTACCTCTACGCACCAACAGTTTGTTGATGACACCTTACTCCATGGCACACCCACGGTCAAGGAAACGAAAGCATATAAAATAATCTTAGAAGAGTTTGGGGAAGCCTCGAGAGCGGAGATCAATCATTCCAAATCCATGGTATATTTCTTCAATACCAACCCACCAATTCAAAGGAACCTGGCAAATATTTTGGGGTTTGAGCGCAAAACCCTCCCAACGAAATACTTGGGAATTCCCCTGACGGACAGAGCTTGCAAAATGGAAACATGGGAAGGAGTGATCAACAATCTATAAGAGAGGGTGAAAAACTGGACTTACAGATCCCTCAACCTTGTGGGGAGACTTTCCTTGACCAAAGCGGTTCTGCAAGCAATACCAAACTATATGATGTCAATGTTTCCCGCTCCCAAAGGAATACTCCAAAAAATAAGAGCCATCCAAAGGGAATTCCTATGGTGTGGAGTAGAAAGCAAGAAAAAATGGGCCCTTGTGGCCTAGGAGAAGGTTTGCAAACCAAAATGCAAAGGAGGCATCGGGTTACAAGACCCACAAGTAACCAATGAAGCCTACAGGGTTAAACTCTGGTGGAGATAGTCAAAGAAAAGTCAACATCGTGGGTAACCCTCTGGAAGGCCAAGTATGCCCTGGACATGAACGACCGGGATCGAATTCTCTTTATGAGCACAAGAGAAGGCTCAACCATCTGGAATCTAGCCTGGCGCAATAAAACCTGGATCGAGAAACATAGTTTCTGGGAAGTGAGGAATTGTAAAACAACCAGATTCTGGGCGGACGCATGGCAACAGGAACCGAAATTGGAAAATCCAGACAGGGAGGAACTCCAACAGAAGACGACCGCGCAAGGCAAAATCAAAATCCATCACTACTGGACACAAGAAAATGACCGTGACAAATGGAGGATTTGGGACAAACTCAACCCACAAAAAAGAGATCGGATTGCAACAATAACAAAAGAGGTGGAGGAGGAATTGGGGAAAAGGAAAATTGTAGTCTCAGAAGAAGAGGACCAACTAAGATGAGGCAGGTAAAATGGAGGGGAATTCAACTTAAAAGAAGCTCGGAACTACATTGCGGACCAGGACCAAGAAGACCCGTCGCAACAATGGGGTAAGATTTGGGGCAGCCCCCAGTGGCCAAAAAACAAAATGTTCAAATGGCTAGTACTTCATAACTGAATTCTAACCTGGGAAAACCTAAGGAAAAGAGGTCTCATAGGCCCATCACGATGCCACCTATGTCAAGCTAAAGAAGAAACAACGAATCACCTCCTCGACGATTGTAACGACACAGCAGAGATATGGGACTGGGCAGTAGGCATCTTCCGCCAGTCCCATAGGATCCGAGGTAACATCAATGCAACCATCAGTAAATGGAATGAGAGTTACAGCGAAAATGAAATGGTAAACCTTTGTTGGAACCTCATGCCAAGGATGATCATATGGGCAATATGGAAATAAAGGAATAGGTGCATCTTCAGAAATGCAAGCCTCCCGGAAGAGAAACTCAAGGAAGCAACAATCTCACAAATTCGAGAAATGGTGCAGAGCCACAACTTCTCGAGTGAAAGACCACAACTCATAGGTCAGGACTCTTGAATCCTGGAGACTTTTCACCTAAAAGATGAGTGCAACAACAAACAGGTAGGGCGGCCACCGCAACTCCAATTAGGAGAGCGCAACTGGACAACTCCTCCGGCAGGGCTCCTCAAGTTAAATTTTGACGGGGTGGAAAACGGTAACCTAGGAATGACAGGAATGGGAGGGGTGATCAGAGACAGTGGGGGCAACATAATCTGGTTGTATGTTGGGAGCTTGAGAAACTCAACCAACAACACAATGGAATTTGGAGCCCTTGAGCTCGGTCTCGAAATTCTAAACCAAGAAAGGATGACCAACACTATTGTGGAAGGTGACTCCACCCTGGTCATCAACACGGTGAAGAGACTCCAAAATGGCACCAGAGTGGGCAAGGTTCATAAACATCGGCGCTTGGCACACTCCCTCCAAAAAATCCAGGAGCATCTGCAAACGATTAACACCCTGGAGTTGCGTTGGGTACACAGGTCAGCAAATGGCCTGGCGGACAAAATTGCCAACGAGGGGGTTAGTAAGGAAGGACCGGAACTATATACTACATGGATCAACATTCCGCAAGGACAATTTATAACTGGCTGCACCAAACTAGTGACAAAAGATCGGGACAATAGCTTAAGCAAGGAGGGTCACATTGAGGAGGGCAGCGAAAGGACCGTAGGACCCAAGCAAGATATGACTACCCAACACTCGACCACCAATCACAATGTTGGATCAACTTATACAACAGGCAAGGGTATGGAAACAAGATTGTGTCAACAATAAGATAGGTGGGGAAAGCCCGTGGGAAAGTATCGATGACTGTCAGCAGGCAGTTAATGACGTAAGGCAAGAGGGATTGACATGGACCAGTATAGATCCACCACGCCATGGACCGGGTACGAGGAACTGTCCAGTAGGATTTCAAGCGAGCAGGGGCAAGGGAAAGTAAAAGGATAACGGTCAAGTCATCATGAACATACGTACCGTGACGGGGGAAAAGGACATAAAGTCTCACCTCTACAGGCAGACCATGATTGTTAGGACGAGCCTGAAGCAAGGGAACCTTAATAAGAGAACAAACAACAGGAAGAGAGGTAAACAGAAGAGCACAAGTGCAGAGGCTACCAACAAACACAAGGGCAGGGAAAGGAGGAAACCACGGGTAGACAGAAACAGGTTGAGAGCGCAGCAAAGGAGCAATAATAGGCCAGACGGGATGGTGCGTATGAAGTGAACGAACAACAAAAGAAACCCTCAGGGGAAGGGAAATCAGAACAATCCTCGGCGAGTTTCAAGGATGGGGCAGGCGGCAAGAGACGCGGAAGGCACCTTTCACACTCTGGTTGCACCGAAAGGAAAGGAAACCATCACCCAACTAGAGAAGGCAATCAACAAAAAGCGCAAGGGAAAAACATGGGATGCTCTGGTCTAGGAAACGGACTGGGTAACCGACCTAGGAGCCACGCAGCCCAGGGAAACCCTCTACCACAAAACGGTGGAAATGGCATGGCAAACAAATATGATGATTGGTAAAGTGAGCTCGGAGAGGGAGGACGCTAGATGGGAGAACAACAAGGAACACACGAAACTGTTGAACGAAATCTTGAGAGGCCTCAGCAGTCTGGAAACCATCACCAAACTACTAACTGAGGTCGAGACGGACCAGAAAGCCATGCTAGAGCAGTTGTCTCCTCAATTCCACCTCTACCTGTGCTACATCCATCACATGTACATCACACCAGCCGACGGGAAAGGAGCGCCAACACATATCAGAAAGACTTGCATAGTCCCCCAAAAGGAGGAGAACAATTGTCAGGGGGATGAAGGGAAGAAACATATCATCATCCTGGACTAGTGTTTGATTAGTCCATTGTCAAGTCAGTCGGGTTAGTCTTGGGTCAATCCCAACTTCTGCTACTATTATTTTGTTTATCCTTTTCATTTGGTTGTCCTTATGCTGTCAAAAACTGGATATGGTAGGACTGGGTTGGTTTCCCATGGTGGCAGTCAAGTCCTACTCCCCTACCTATTGCAGAAAAAGCAACTCGGGAACCTCTAGCCTGGTTTCCTTTTTGGCAGACCAGAGAGTTCCCCTTTTTTGTACCATAACCCCTCTTTGGTAATNTCACTTACAAAAAAAAAAAAAAAAACTTATGGGGTTGTTTTGAGGCCCTAAAGAGCGTTTTTAGGGCTCGCCACAATCAAAACGTGGAAGTAGTTCGAGTTTGATGGCAAAATGTGTAGTCCTCGGATAGACCTTTCCAACTAGCTATCGTGCGCCTAAAACATAGATCGTATATAAAAGTTACAACCTCGGGAAGTTGATGTACTAACTTACCCAAACGGGGCCCACGTGACTTTTGGCGCTTCATCTCATAGGGTTAGGTTTTTGGATGTCTAAGGTTTTCTACATTCTTGTTTATTGTAAAAAGGCCTTCAGAGCCTCATTGTAATCATCTTCTTGCGAATGAGCGCAGTCGTCGCATCTATTCTAATAGATAATCTGTCATCATTCTAGCAAGTTTGTTTTCCGCTGCATTTTACAGTTTCAACTTATTTCCTTATTGAATAGAAACCAGTTTTATGATATATTTTTTATTTTATGTTAAGCGTCTTTTAATAATAATATGTATTCATTTCCTTCTACTCATAAAATCTGGATCAGTTTGACAATATAAAAGTAAGTGTTTGTTACGAAATTATAAGTGTGTAGTTCAAAGGGAGTGCTAATACGTTGCAAAATATGAAGATTCTCGGGTAGCTTGAGATTGATATCTATCCACAAATATATTAATTGAAGTTGTAATTAATATATTGTATTTGCATGTCTTTCTATGTGGTGATAGGACCTTTATTCATGTTTTTTTATTAAGTTTGTCATGTTGACTCCCAAGCTTCCTATGTTGATGTGTGCAATGCCTATGTAATCGACATGTGTGTAATTCACAAGTGACGGTTATTGGTCATTAAAATCTCAGTTCATATGTCTTTCAAGATTTCA
>ML788034.1:21455-43822 GCA_009831015.1 Picea engelmannii | reverse complement strand
TGTTTTTTTATTAAGTTTGTCATGTTGACTCCCAAGCTTCCTATGTTGATGTGTGCAATGCCTATGTAATCGACATGTGTGTAATTCACAAGTGACGGTTATTGGTCATTAAAATCTCAGTTCATATGTCTTTCAAGATTTCAGATAAAGAAGGAAGTGTGCTAGTATGTATTTAAATGTGTATGTTCAATACATCCAAATTTCTATTACTAAGTTTTGATTTAATATTTTGTGAAATGATTACAGTGCATTACACCGTTGCATACTAATTTCTTTTTGCACTTTGTAATTCATTTTGCAATTCCAATTTCTATTACTAAGTTTTGATTTAATATTTTGTGAATTTCTATTACTAAGTTTTGATTTAATATTTTGTGAAATGATTACAGTGCATTACATACTAATTTCTTTTTGCACTTTGTAATTCATTTTGCAATTCCAATTTGGATGTTTTCGGCATACTGATGACTTTGTTTCTACTTTGGAGTTTTTTGGTATACTTGATCAGTTTTGAAAGCACTAATGCAAGTTGATTTCATGGCATTTTTCATAACGAAGAAAAATTATTGATATTGCTAAAAGTGTATTAAAATGACCAAGACAATGAAAAGAAATAGATAGGTTCCTCTTTGGGTCGGAACCATCATCTTTGAACACGTTGATTTCCGGAATCATCTTAATGTAATATCTCACTTTTATTATTATTGGATTTTTTATTCTCCTTTTACATATTTTATTTGTAATTTGTTATTAATTATTTATTGTTTTGACCACATTTCATTTAATTATATTTTTGATATTTTATTTTTATTTATTTATAATATTTTATTATTATTTACTTATTTTTTAATTAGATTTTTTTAATATTTATTATTATTATTATTATTATTATTTTTATTTTTATTTTTTATTATTATGTATTACTCTTTCTTATGATTCAAATTTATATTTAGATTTCCATATAGTCTTATTATACCTGCCGATAGGCATGGTATATAGCTTTGAGTTAGGTTTGACTTTTTCTTAGTTCATGGTTGACCATAAAATACACACCTCTTTATTTAAAGTTTTAAAAAATAATTATTTATTTTAAATTTTAAATCTCATTTATTTGATATCTTATTGACCAGAAACTTTGAAGTGTTATTTCTGCCTTCACTTCCCCCAATGTTATTGTAATAAATATTTCTTGTTTTTTAATATATACTGTCAAAAGTTGGGGACCCATCTTGGAGAATTTGTACTAAAAAAATTCAGGCTCTTATCTTATGGCTAGTTTGCAGAATTTGATGCAAACTGTTAGTTTGCACCGAAAATAATAAATTAGCAATTGAAGGGATTCGAACCCTCAACCTCTAAATTCGCGGACGTCAAACCTCAAGGAATCCCTAATGGTTAACGGTTACATTCAAAATTGAATTTGTTATTTTATGTTATCTTGTAACTTTTTACTTTATTTTTTAAAGCAAAAGTAGCATCAACAACTACTTGTGTTATCACTTAAATATTACCGTGCGGGTTCAAGAGGACTAGAGACGGCAGGTATTGCGCATGCGAACATGCGTAATGGTTTGTAGAGATTTATCTAGAGAGATGAACACATTTTTAAACATAGAATTAAAGAAAGGATTAAGGAGTTGAGTCCCTGGATCACTGAACTCGTCATTAAGGATTCTATACTCGGGATTGCTCGAACCATCTTAATGAAATAGAATTAAAGAAGTTCTTGTAGGTATATTTTAATATTTTGTTTGGCTAGTTGTAAATTTAAATATTTACATAATCTTGTAAAATCTTGAATTTTGCTTCCTTCTTGTATAGCCTGTGCATTCGATTTGCTACGTAAAGCCATTAACAAACAACTGAATTTCTATCAAAAAAAATTCTAAGTTCAATTTCAATTGGGTAAGGCGATGGGTTCATAAAAATGCCCAATCAGATTATCGAGTTAATTGAAGAATATACAATGCCCAACTAAGATGTAAACATTCCATCGTTGGTTAAGCATTGTAACATTACTATTGAAGGCAAGGACTAGCTATTGTGCAACTATCTCCCTTGTTCCATAACACTTTGAGCATAACTCAATTAGCTAGAGCACACCAAGAGAATAATAGTTAACACTATTTTAACATTGGTTTTGAGTAAATATGATTAAATATATTTTAGAGTTGAATAAATTCTACGGGGTGCTTTTGTGACATCCATGATATTGGCCTAATATCTTTTAGATCAAAACTTGGCATAATTATCTACTTTACAAATATATCATTCTTCGACCAAGCCTAGTCTAGGAAGTACCATGCCCTTCTAATATTATTGTCAACTTTGAACTCTCTATTATTTTTGCCATCCAAATGGTTGTGTTCTCTCTATTGATTCACATCATGTGTTTGCTTCCTTTATTGACAAGAGTCATTCTTGGCTTGTTAGGATATTTAGACACTTAGGAGTTAGTTAAAATCTACTTGGTCTAATGTGTCGTTAGGTAAAAGTGTGTTTCTTTAGTATGCATTACTATGTATTTGTAGTTAGGAAATCCGACAGTCACGATATGGTCCTGACATAGAGAGATCTGATTGTTTGTATTCTCTTCGATCTTAATGGCCATCTATGGCCTAACACCCGATTGGTCCATGATCTCTATTTAAAGAGCATGGAGGGTCATTTGTTGATAATCGATTCTGAGAAAATCTCTTGTAAAATCTCTCTGTAATCTTTTTCTTTTGCATTAATAAACTGCTCCAAGTGGCCACGTTGGTTGGGGTCGTGGTTGTTTCCACGTAGGGGTTTTACAACGTCAAAACATCGGTATGTTGATATTTGATTTGGTTGTGTGAGTGGTTACTGAAGGTGTTCATCCTCTGTCGAAATACTTGTGTTGTCGAACATGGTATCAGAGCCTATTTGAAGACCTGCTTCTGTTGTAGATCGAGATCGTGAAGTCGAGTTTCATCGTCTCCATTTTGTGTCATTTTCATACATTTATGGGCTGAGAGGATTGTTCCATTTCATCTGGAGCGCTCGTTTCAGTTAGGAACACTTTTCATTTCACTCGAAAAGGTTCTTGTTAGCCCAAGATATTGACATTTCAGTCATATCTGGAGGTATAAAGCCTGAATACGCCATTTTTAATTTTTTGCAAAGTATTATTTTGGTTTTATATTATTTGTTTCTGTGTTGCTACTCTTTTAGATCTGTGTATTTTATTTTCCCCGCGCCTTGTGCGATCTTGGAAAATCAGAAACAGATAGGAAAAGGTGCATTTTTCGGGTAAGCTAACTGAGATAAAACCCTTGTTGTCATCGAGAAGCGAAAAAAAATTCTTGTGTGAAAAGAGTTCTTTTTTCTAGCACACTCTCCAATGTCGTCTTCATCAACAACACCAACACCCCCAATCCTCTTCTAAACATTACAGTATATTTTGCTAGCCCATTTGCTTAAAAGTTTTCTTATTAGTCCCTGTCGAAGGCGTAGAGGGACTATATCGATCGATAATTCGTTGACTTCATATTAGTTTGTCCTTTGACTACAATTTTTTGCATAATCTCTATTATTCGAACTGGATAACTAAAAACATTATTTTTTATATAATAAAAAAAACCATATATGTCATGATCTCATTGGATAATAGATTGGGGGTCTTATTGCCAGCTTCGTTATTCCCAATGTATTATATGTTAGCATATCCAAAGTTTTTGATCATCTACGGTCTTTTTGAATTTTACTATTTTTATTTAAATGTTTAGATATCCAAACTTTTGAGCATCGAGAGTCAATTTTTTGTTGGCTAACTTCATATTAGTTTTTCCTTTGACTAAATTTTTTTTGCATAGTCTCTATTGTTCAAACTATTGTTATTATTATTATTTTTTTTGTTGTTGTTATTATTAAGTACTTGAGAGGCATTTTTATTATTACATACGTAAACAGGCCTGCCACACTACATTCTTTCTTAAATGTTTACACAGTGCGAGGCCCTTTGATGGTCCTGACAGCCTTAAATGTTTACCTAATAGGCCTCACAGCCTTAAATATTTACTTAACAGGCGTGTTACAATACATTTTCCTCCTATTTTATTTTATTCAATGTTGTCTGCAGTAAATATGGGAAATATCGTTGTTCATCGACATTACTGGTTCACTAGTTGATGCTTGCTCCTTGGTTCGCTAGATGTTGCTTATTTTTGTTTGATTCAACTTTGCAAAGTTGAGGTCCTGCAACTGCAGTTGGACCTCTTTGTGCTTGTTCACTGGTTTGTTGTTTCTTGCTTTCTCTTCTTTTCTTCAACTTTGCAAGGTTGGGGTCCTCTATCCGCAGTTGGAGTTGTTGTTTCAGTTTGCAGGGTTGGGATTCTACATCCGTGATTCGAACTGCGCTTCTGTTGTTCCCCGTTCATGGGTAGGTTCCAGTGCCATGGTTTCCTTCCTATTCATTGTTTGTTGTTTGTTATTTCCATTTTGCAAGTAAAAATTTTCAATACTGCGAATACCTGAGTCAAAATCCTCTTGCAGAACATATTTGTATGTGACTACTACGACCAGAGAAACATGGGTGTAATGTTGCCTTGGTCTTGTTCTTGAACGTCAATGTTCGACACAGAACGTCAATGTTCTCCTCATTTTTTTCTGTTCTTGAAAACCATACGTTTGGTGCATTTTTTTCAAGTCGTTCCCTTCCAAAACGTCTTGTTCCCCTTTGAATGTCGATCTTGGACACAGAACCCACCTCTGTTGCAACCATAGTGACATATTAAAAAGGAAACCGAATGTTCTCCTCATATTTTATGTTCTTGAAAACCATATGTTTGGTGCATTTTTTTCAGGTTGTTCCCTTCTAATCACATGTGCACACTTCCATGTCCCAGACATCAAACCATAGCTCATTGGAAAATAGAAATGCAAAAAAAATATGAGGAACAATCTGAAGAAAAAAAAAATGCACTAAACATATGGTTTTCAGGAACATAAAATATGGAGAGAAAATTCGATTTCCTTTTTTATATGTCACCATGGCTGCAATAGAGGTGGTTTCTGTGTCGAACATTATCATTCAAGAACAAGACCAAGACAACGTTACAGTCATGTTTCTCTGGTCGTGGTAGTCACATACAAAGATGTTCTACAAGAGGGGTTTTACTCGGGCATTCCCAGTATTGAAAATTCTTAGTTGCAAACTGGAAAAATCAAACAACAAATAGGGATGCAACCATGGCACTGGAACTAACCTGTGAATGGGGAACTACATAAGCGCATTTCCAATCGCGGATGCAGAATCCCAATCGTGCAAACTGCAACTTTCTTAAATGTTTACACAGTGGGAGGCCCTTGGACAGTCCTCGCAGCCTTAAATTTTTACCTGACAAGCCTTACATCCTTAAATGTTTACTTAACAGACGTTTTGCAATACATTTTATTTCGATTTTTGGATACAATCTTGTCTACAGTAAATTTGGGAAATATTGTTCTTCACCGGCATTACTGGTTCATTGGTTGATTCACTGGATGTTCACTGGATGTTGTTTGATTCAACTTTGCAAAGTTGAGGCCCTGCAGCTGAGGTTGGACCTCTTGGTGCTTGTTCACTGGTTTGTTGTTTGTTGCTTGTTGTTGTTTGCTTCAACTTTGCAAGGTTGGGGTATTGCATCCGAAGTCGGACATGTTGTTGCAATTTGCATGGTAGGGATTATGCATCCGTGATTGGAACTGTGCTTCTGTCGTTCCCCATTCACGGGTAAGTCTCAGTGCCATGGTTTCATTCCTGCTCGTTGGTTGTTGTTTTCTATTTCCAGTTTGCAAGTAAGAATTTTCAATACTGGGAGTGCCTTACCCAAATTCCTCTTGCAGAACATCTTCGTATGTGACTACTACGACCAGAGAAACAGGACTGTAATGATGACTACTTAGTCGATTTTTCAAAGTTTTGTGGGTTCACGGACTCCCAGGTTCACAAAAGTTTGAAAGCATTTTTTGCTCCCCTCCATCCCCGCCACCTTCTCCCCTTCCCAATGCACATTAATTATGCTTTTACTAGTGAGAAATCGCCACATAGGTTTGAAAATATTGGCATTAATAAGCGGAAAGCTAGAGGACATCTCCCATTAAAACGTATTAATGGGAGAATATTATGGGATGCGGTGATTTATTTGTGTCGATCTCCAGATATCGACATAGCTAAGAATGTTTTTCCCATAGTTAATGTTTTTTGAGCTCTAGATATCTTCCATAGCCTAGAATGTTTTTCCCATAGTTAATGTTTATGGCCGCGAGTTACCAGATTGGCGCTATCGAACTCTCATGCCCCCTATTCTGTGATATACATCTTGCACCCATAACTTTTGTGATCTACAATTCGACCCTGGACTCCTTGAACTCGCAATACTCACTCTACCTACAATGAGTCTGTCTGGGTCCGTCTGACCACCCGACCTTTCCATACTTAGTCGATTCTTCACCTCTTGTCGTTGCAGATTCGCAAGTTCACAGACTCCTGGGTTCATAAAAGTTTGAAAGCATTTATCGCTCTTGTCCATCCCCGCCACCTTCTCACACTGACCAATGCAAGTTACTTACACTTTTTATTAGTGACAACTCACCACACAGGTTCGAAAAGATTGGAATTAATAACCGAAAATCTTGAGGACATCTCCCATTAAAATGCATTAAACCAAGATCTACGGAATTGTCATCCCCTAGTGTTCATTTTGAATACTATCAGGGCACAATTACTGTGAAATGTTGCAATACAAACAAATCTTCATCAAAGCATTAGATTTTTTCACAGGCACCCCATATGCACCCCAGTCGCCTACTATCGAATTGGCAAAGTTCAATATTATGGGATCTTATTTACTTAGTCGATTCTTCACCTCTTGTTGTCACAGATTCGCAGGTTCTCGAGCTCCCAGGTTCACAAAAATTTCAAAGAATTTTTTTCTCCCGTCCATCGTCGTCACCTTCACCCCCTTCCCAATGCACATTAATCATGCCTTTATTAGTGACAACTCACCACACATATTCGAAAATATTGGCATTAATATGCGAAAAGGTCAAGGACATCTCTCGTTAAAACGCATTCAACCAAGATTTACGGGAGATTATATTATCATCCTCCAACATTCATTTTAAATACTTATTCCCATTTCCCTCTATCTTCGAAAACTTGGGCTTTAAGGTGCCTTCCTTGTAATGTTCCTGGTCATCCACATTTGAGACAACTTAGAGATTCCATTCCAGCCCAATTGAAAGACGAGGGAGTGGTTTTATGTGACGTCGACTTTGAGGGAAAAAACATTGTTATCCAACAGAAACTTAGACAAAAAAATTCAAGTACCTTATGATTGGTATTCTCCCTGTATTCGATCATTTGGTTGGTTGAAAGGCCTGCCTGAATATTTGTATGTTGAACTTATTTGTTTTATTGTTGGAAATTGGAAGGGAATTTCAAGTCATGTGCAAAATGCTCCTTTGTTGAAGTATATAGATTCTTCCAACAACACAAATTTGGCAAGTGTATCATATGTTGCAGACCACACCAGAATTTATCTTTCGTCAGAGGAGTCGCACATATCGTGGCTTTCAAAAAGGTCTGGAATATTTGGAAGTGACGCCAAATATTACTCCATGCCCGAATATACTCAGAAGGAAATTATAAATTTGGATCCTCACGAAGGTGAGAAACTGTATGGGTGGTTGAATCAACGTCCTAGAATTATAGAACTTTCTATCTCAAAGTTTGTTGAGCAACTTCTGGGTGTAGTAACAGACTCAACAGAAAGTCAGCTTCTATCTCAAAGTTTGTTAAGCGACCTCTGGATGTAGTAACAGACTCGACATACAATCAACTTTCTTTCACTACTGCACATTTTTTTCACTATTCCTATGCAAATAATTACATATGGGTCGAAGAGCTTATCACTCTTTGCAAGAATATTCTCATGTTGGTTGAAGCTGGGTATATAATTGGGGAACGAGGATTTCAAAATTTTATGATACGTGCATTGACGAGTAACTGAGAAAAGTTAATGGGAAGGAATTATGGACTATGGACTTTGCAACACTTTCTGAAGATTATTTTATACTATCGCCTTTTGTAAGAAGTTTGATGTATTCAGGTGATGATTTGGTTTATGAAGATCACCTTTTACTACCACCTTCATGTAGTGTTTTTGTTTCATTATTTAGAAAAAACCTTGATGTAGTAGATATTCCAGAGTTATTTCCACCGAATATCAATCTTCATGTTGTTTCTCGTGCTTCGAATAAGGAGAATGCATTTATTCTGTTGCAGTGGATCCGATATTTGAAAAAAAATGGAAGTTGCTCAATGCTTGAAGTATTAACTTGTATGGTTCAAATAAACCGCCATCACCTCGCCGCAAGTGTCTCTCGAGTTGTTCATCAGGATCACAGGTCGATAAGCATAGAGTGCCTTCCTGGTTGTAGAGTGCTTCCATCCCCATCTTGGGTTTGCATAGATGCTTTTATTGTTGGCTTGTTTCTTTCTCCTGGTGGTGGATCCTTCTATCCCGACTAACATGATGGAAATAAACTAGCTCTAGGGAGTTTGATCACTTCCCGGGATCTGATTTGACTATATATTAATTTCAGTTGACTTAAAAATGTTTATGTGTGAAACCTAATGTTAGATATAGAAAATACAATTTTTTATTTTTTAAAATATAAAATAATGTATTTTTTTAACACACCATTGGTCGAAAAAGTTTGAGTCGTTGCTTGGGATTCACGTCCTTCTAGAATGTAAATTAAGTACACAATTAATATTTCTTGTGGCAATGCATTTGATTTGTCATCGACTATGGAAATTTCATTAACACTGCAATCTCTAGGTAATAAATGTCTGACATGCACCTAATGTCGATGTCATCATCGCACAGGACACCCAACCTCCAAAGATGTCCGGACTCACAGCAAAATTGTAATTTTCGTGACAAAGCAACACTAAAGTTGATGCTCTTTTGCAAGTCTGACAACACTGCAGTCTAAGTGATTTGACAATGACAAGCCTACTTGTTCAACACATTACCGCCTTGCAATCGATGACATTATTGCCATTGCCACCGCCAGTGTCAATGTCCGAAGTTGAAGTTATCAGGAGCCTGGAATCACCGCGAGTGTCGATGTCTGAAGCTGAAGCTAACTGGAGCCTGGAGTCGCGACTTGATATAATTTTACATATGTTCAATTGCATGTAGGTTCAGGTTTTAGTGGGTCAGGTTGTGTTGCATACGAATATCGACCATCTGTGCAAACCCAAGCTGGGGATGAAAGCAGTCTACGACCAGGAAGGTGCTATATGCTTATTGACCTATGATCCTGATCAACAACTCAAGACAGGTTTGCGGTAAGGTGATGGTGATTTATTTGAACCAAACAAGTTAATACTTCAAGCACCGAGCAACTTCCAATTTTTTTCAAATATCGGATCTACTGCAACAAAAGAAATGCATTCTCCTTATTCAAATCATGGGAAACATCAAGAACATTAATGTTCAATGGAAATAGCTCTGGAATATCTACTACATCAAGGTATCTTCTAAAGAATGAAACAAAATCATTGCATGAAGGTGGTAGTAAAAGGTGATCTTCAGAAACCAAATCATTACCTGTATACATCAAACTTCTTGCAGAAGGTGGTATTATAAAGTAATCTTCAGAAAGTATTGCAAAGTCCATACTCCACAATTCCTTCCCATTAAATTTTCCCAGTTACTCGTTGATGCAGCTATGAGAAAATTTTGAGAGCCTCGTTCCCTGGTTATATACCCACCTTCAACTACTAGTAGAATATTCTTGCAAAGAGTATTCAGCTCTTCGACCCGGATATAATTATTTGCACAGAAATAGTGCAAAGAATGTGCAGTAGAGATCGAAAGTTGATTATATGTCAAGTTTGTTACTACATCCAGAGGTCACTCAACAAACTTTGAGATAGAAGCTGACTATCTGTCGAGTCTGTTACAACATCCAGAAGTCGAACAACAAATTTTGAGATAGAAAGTTCTGTAGTTTTAGGATGTTGATTCAACCACTCATACAGTTTCTCACCTTCGTGAGGATCCAACTTTATAATTTCCTTCTGAGTATATTCGAGCATGCAGTAATATTTGGCGTCACTTCCGAATATTCCAGACCATTTTGTGAGCCACGATATGTGCCACTCCTCTGACGAAAGATAAATTCTGGTGTGGTCTGTAGCATTTGATACACTTGTCATATCTATGTTGTTGGAAAAAACTATATCTTTCAACAAATGATCATTTTCCAGGTGACTTGAAAGTCCCTTCCAATTTACAGCAATAAAACAAAAAAATTCAACATACAAATCTGCAGGCAGGCCCTTTTAACAAACCAAATGATCGAATAAAGGGAGAATACCAATCATAATATACTTTAATTTTTTTCTGAGCTTTTGTTGGCTAACAGAATTTTTTTCCCCCAAAGCTGACGTCACATAAAACCACTCCCTCATCTTTCAATTGGGCCTGAATAACATCTCAAAGTTGTCTCAGATGTGGATGACCAGGAACATTACAAGGAAGGAACCTTAAACCCCAAGTTTTTTATGATAGAGGGAAATTAACACTTATCAAAGTACGAAATGTTGAATAAAAAACTAATGTAGCCAGACCATATCTAGAAGAGACAAACTATTCAAGAATCACCCATGAATTCCAAGACCCAAAATTGATATTCAACTCATTATTTTTAACCAGGTAAGCATTTGATGATCAATTTGAGATCTATAAAAGACAATCATTTGAAAATTTCTATGGTATTCTTGAATATGGTGAAGATGGCATGAAAAACTGCCCAGTTGATTATTCGATTAAAAACCAAGATATTGAAGAAGCATTGCACAACCTCTCTATTGATCTAAGGGACTTGGAAAGTGAATTCTTCAGTATAAAAATCTAGCAAGAAATCAATGTCACGCCCATGAGGACCTACATCAAGGAGTGGCTCAAAAAGGTTGTCGACAAGATTGCCAATGAAGGGAAAAGGACGCTTGAGACGGTTCCCATAATCGTCGAGGAAAGCCATAAAAGAACATCAGGGAACAAATGACAAGGCATGGGATACCATCATAGTAAGTTCATATTGATCACATTCTTTTGTCTTTGTCAATGTCTTCATCCAGTTACTCTACCTCTTTAAATAGAAAGTTTTAACCGAGGACTGACAATTTTGTCATTCTTCTTGTCGGACCTTGATGTCTTCCATCGCCAACTTTCTTCTTTCTACAAGCTTGATTCTTATACATATTTGAATTATGGTCTGCGGGAGCCCCAATCCAAGTCATTATGGCAAATGCATTTAAATTTCAGAGAATATGTGTTGAACTGTATATTTTTTTACAAATTCCAAGAGAGTTATTTTGGGAAAAAATCTCAATTGTATTTTGAAACCTAGTTTATCTGAATATAAAATATTTGAGGTTGTTGTATGGTGTTTTCCAATGTTTAATATTGTTTTTTTGAATTTTGTATTTTTTTTTAAATTGACTCATTTGCCTGTATAGCTATTAATAGATGAATTCAACCTCTTTCTACAAGAATTTAAGATGCTCTTTGATCCATAATTAAAAAATGCACGATAAGCTTTTTTTTTCCCTTCCCAGTACTTCGATTTAAATAAAATCTAGTCTATTCGCTCCTTACATTTTACATGGAAGAATAATTTGTGATAGGACAAAGTTCTATGGCACCCACCCTATACTTAAGAAAGAAATGGGTAGGCTCATCCTGCTTTCATTCTTCGGGGCACCGGAAATAGTGTCAATAAACAACTCTATTTCAACATGGCAACTCAGGTGTTGACGTCATCTTCCTATTTAATATTGTGCATATATTACAACTTCTTCTATTTGAGAATATGCTTGCATATAAAAATGTTACGTCATTTTTTTTTTCTATTGCTTATGGGTTTGAGAAAAATTTGCGAGCCGAAGACACCCTACAAATTGGAACATGGTTTACATTTGGCCCACAAATAATCTATTAAGATAAATTAATATGAATAGTATTCGAATAAATATAAAAAAATTCTCTTTAGACTTGAACCTGACTTTGTTGACCTCCAAGTATATTACATACCTGAGACTAAATGTTTGTTTCTCCCTTTCTTTTCCCTCCTCTATACTTACCCATTTTTCCCTTGTCTTCTTCCCCTCTATTATCCCTTTCTCGTTATATACTTAGTCGCATATCTATGATCGCGGGTTCCGGGGTTGGCGGACTGGCAGATGCTCATCTCCATCTATATCGTCACATCATGAGCCCGACCGACCGCTATCCCTTTCAATACTTAGTCAGTTATCTGACCGCGGGGTCCCGGGTTAGCTCATCTCCATCTATATCGTCACATCATGAGCTGACCGCGGGGTCCCGGGTTAGCTCATCTCCATCTATATCGTCACATCATGAGCCCGACCGACCGTCGTCCCCTTCAATACTTAGCCAATTATCTGACCATGGGGTCCCGGGTTAGCGTTATCAAACTCTTATGCCCCATGTTTCGTCATATTAATCTTGCACCCAAAACTTTCGTGATCTACAATTCGACCCTGGACTCCTCCAACTCACAAGCTTCACTATACTCAGGTTCACAAAAGTTTCAAACCATTTATCGCTCCCTTCCATCCCCGCCACATTCATGCCCTTCCTAATGCACATTCATTATGCTCTTACTAGTGACAACTCACCACACAGGTTCGAAAAGATTGGCATTAATAAACGAAAAGTAGATGTTGTTGTGTGAGATACTTACCCCTTTTTCCCTTTTCTTCTTCCCCTCTATTATGCCTTTCTGGTTCTATACTTAGTTGCCTTTCTATGATCGCAGTTTCCTGAGTTGGCGAACTGATAGATCCTCATCTCCATCTATATCCTCACATCATGAGTCCGACCGACCGTCGATCCTTTCCATACTTAGCCAATTTTATAGAGTGTTTATTTCAAAGCATTCATAGAGGTCTGAGACAAATTGTGTTCGAGCAATATAACCCACTGGAAGTTATTATGCCACTGCCAACATTTAGGATCTAAATATAAGACACCCACATGAAGTGTCATTGAGTCATCTTTGATGCCATGTAGGGAAAAATAATGTTCCATCTAAGTGACCTAACCTGTGGGGTTAGATAAATCAAATTTGTTGAGATCCATTTGAGGTATTTTGTGCTACATTTGAATCATAGGATCACGAACACGTCGGGTAGAGTGAGGCCCCATGGGATTGGATGATTTAGGTACTTCCTTTTGGTACGGCTGGTCTTTCCACTGATAACCCATGGATTCATTTTGCATCGCCACGAGTTTGGACAATTAGTCAGAGATTGAATCCAATTGTTAGGGACCTAGCTAATATAGGTGGATATCGGTGGCCACCCACCTTTTCTAGCTGACTCAAAACAACTTTCTAGCAATTTTGGTAATTTACTATTTTTAGCAGTTTTTCGGGTCCAGAACTTCCGGAGCCGTTTTGAGGCCCTAAACGACGTTTTTTCGGGTATCTTGCAATCGAAAATTTTCATCATGAAGTTTTTGTCAAAAGTTGTAGTACTCGGATAGATCTTTCCAACGGGCTATCGTGTGCCTAAAACGAAGATCGTATGCAAAAGTTACGACCCCGGGAAGTTCATGTACTGACTTACCCAAATGGGGCCCACATGACTTTTGGCGTTTCATCTCCTAGGGTTAGGTTTTTGGATGTCTAGGGTTTTTGACACTCTTGTTTATTGTAAAAAGGCCTTCAGAGCCTCATTGTAATTGTCTTCTTGTGAATGAGCACAACCGTCACATCTCCTCTCAAAGATAAGTCGCCACCATTCAAGCAAGCTTGTTTTCCGCTGCATTTTATAGTTTCAGCTTATTTCCTTGTTGAATAGAAAACCAGTTTTACTGTATCTTTATTCTATGTTAAGCATCTGTTAATAATATGTAGTCATTTCGTTCTGCTCATAAAATCTGGATCAGTGGTATCAGAGCGGTCTGCTCCTTGTCGTCTTAATGCATGTCCCCAACGAGGTTAGAGTACAAAGAATTGGGTGTCGAGCTTGTTTCTCTTGAGGAGAAAATCTCTCGCACGCCTAAGCGACCTCTCATGGCAGGAGAAAAGAAATATGATGGGACAGGAGATCCTTTCAAAATGTTGCTTGAGGAATCCCTCATGTAACAGAGGAACAAGATGATGGATAGTTTCACGCAAATCCTTCGGCGACTACCAATAGGTGACGCATCTTCTTCAAGCAAAGGTGTCGCCCCCTCCAAGGTACAAATAAACTTCGATATTCCTGTATTTGAAGGTCAGATAGACGCAAATGGTGTAGACAAGTGGTTGAATATACTAGAAGGGTATTTTTCTATCCATAACTTTTCTAATAGAGAAAAGATTACTTTTGCGCTCCTCAAAGTCGTTCCCCATGTCAAAGATTGGTGGGAAACTTTCTGTGAACAAAAGGAAACAGAGGAATCCTCGTTATTTATAGTCACGACCACCTGGGAATCCTTCAAGGATGTTATAATATTGCTATTAAGGAACAATACTACTATGTCGGAAGGTATAACGACTTGTATACCAAATGGACCACACTACGGCAAGAAAGAGACCAAGTAGTGCTAGAGTTCACAAATATCTTCCATACCTTGCGTATCAAACTGGGTATCAAAGATTCAAAGCGACATCTGGTGCTCAAGTATTGTGGTGCTCTCCATAGATACATCCAGACCAAAATGGAATTTCTGGACATCTCGTCCTTGGGCGCGCCCTACCGATATGTCGTCAAAATCAAGCAGAAGCTCAAACAAAAGACGCGGCAATTTGGGTAAGCCAGGAAAGGGCGGCCCCAACCCACAGAACAAAGGATAGAGCAAAGATGGACAGTATCAAGACAACCAGTCCAAGCTGCAAGTAAAGAAGAACACCGGAAAGACAAAGAAAGATATTGGGAAGTGGTGCAACTTCCATAAGAGCCCTTGGCATAACATTGATGACTGCCGCTCAAAGCAGTCATTGGTGGCCGAAGTGAAAGCCTCTGAATCAGATGCGGGTTCTGACTCCGAGTCAGAACCAAAAAGGGGAAGACAGATCATTGACGCGGAACCCAATGCCACTGTTGCTACCACCAAGCTTTATCATGATGAACCAGACGAGCTACAAGAAGGAGAGTGCCTCTTCCATTCATAGATGTGGGTAAAAGGCACCCCTTTGCACTTCATCGTTGATAGCGGTAGCCAGAAGAACCTTATCTCAACAGAGATTGTCAAGTTGTTGGCCCTTCCGACAACTCCGGACCCACAACCCTACACCATTGGATGGCTCTGCCAAGGAAGCGATCTCTGCATCAGCCAACAGTTTCGACTGTCGTACGACATCAAGCCCTTCAAAGACGAGGTATTGTGTGATGTTGCTCCTCTCGAAGTTTGTGATGTTATTTTGGGCCAACCTTGTTTATGGAAACTTCATGTTGTATATGAGTCTAGGCCTCGTAGTGTTATTATTACTTTGAACAGGAAATTATATAGGATACCTGAGGCAGTCCCACCTAGTGTTATTTCCTAGATCTCTGCCAAGCAATGCAAGAAGGACATCTCTCGGACGGGGAAGTTTGTCTTCTTTGTGATTCGCTCTCGGAATGAGCGAAAGATCACAGCCACATCCAGGGTCTCTGCGGTCGACCTCTCCACACAGTAGAAGCAAGTAGATAAGGTTGTCGGAGAATACTCGAATATCTTCTCCTCACCTACCAGGGTACCTCTGCACTGTCAGGTCAAGCATCCCATTGATCTGACCCCCGGCGCACTATTGCCCAATGAGCCAGTATATTGTCACTCTATGTTAGATAATGAGGAGATCAAGTGATAGATCCAAGAACTGCTCCACAAGGGGCACATCCTTCCATCTCATCACCTTGTGGGAGCCCAATCGTGCTGGTACAGAAGAAAGATGGAACCTGGCGATTCTGCATTGATTATCGGGCCCTGAATAAAATCACGGTAAAAAACCGGTACCCGATTCCCCGAATCGACAACCTCCTTGATCAACTCATGAGGGCCAAATACTTCAATATGATTGATCTGAAGTTAGGATACCAACAGGTACTGATAGAACAAACAAATGTATGGAAGACGGCCTTCAAGTCAAAAGAAGGCCTTTTTGAATAGTTGGTCATGCCCTTTGGTTTGACAAATGCCCCAGCCACTTTCATGAGGATGATGGACGATATCATGCGACCATTCACCAATACTTTTGTAGTGGTGTATATGGATGACATTCTCATTTACAATAATTCTTGGGCATAACACTTGCAGCATATTCAGCAGGTTCTGCACACCCTGTGGAAACACAAGCTATATGCCAAATTTGAAAAATGCACATTCGGCATGGACAGGGTCCATTACCTAGGCTACATCGTTGATCAACATGGCGTACATGTGGATCTAGCCAAGATCCAAGTCATCCATGACTGGCCAGCCCCAACCACACTAACTGAGCTTCAGATCTTCTTGGGCCTCCCTAATTTCTAATGAAGGTTCCTGTTGGAATTCTCCCATATTGCATGGGCCCTCATCCAAATAACCAAGGGTGGTGGTAAGGAAAAATTTACTTGGGGCCGGTACAAGCGTTTGATGATTTGAAGTAGCGCTTGTGCTCAACCCTAGTACTTTCACTACCAGACCTGCAACAACCCTTTGAGATCGAGACAGATGCTTCAGACTATGTTGTGGGCGTCATTCTCACTCAACACAGCCACCCCGTGGCCTATCATAGTGAGACACTATCAGATGTTGTCTGTAAGTACCCTAATTACGACAAAGAAATGTACTCCATTGTGTAAGCCTACCGCCAGTGGAGACATTACATTCTTGGTAAGGAGACAGTCATACACACTAATAATAAGCCACTACAATTCATGCAGACACAAGGCAAATTACAGAATGACCACCATCAAAAGTGGTCCACATACTTACAACAATTCCACCTCAACATCAAGTATAAAACGGGAAGCACCAACTGCGTCGTTGATTGCCTCAGTAGACCGCCAGTCGTGACACTCACCACGGTGCTAGACTCTTGCGGCCATGAGACCTCTGGATGGCCCTAACTCCATGAGACAGACCCAGACCTCTCCACCACCTACCAAATGTTGGGTGCAAACATAGTTGTCGATAATTTCCATCTTCAGGATAAGTTGTTGTGTCGTCTGGGCCATATCTGTGTTCCATCAAGCGAACGAGTGAAGCCGATCTGGGAAGCCCACTATAGTTGAGTGGCAGGACACTTCGGCGTTGAAAAGACAGTGGCAATGCTACAGAAACATTTCTACTGGCGGAAACTTCGACGGGAGGTCAACAAATATATCAGTTTTTGCACTGCCTGCGTTATTTCCAAACCGACCACTAAGAAACAGGGCATGTACACTCCTCTTCCTACTATTGACAGGCCTTGGGAATCCATCTCAATGGACTACATGTCGGGCCTCTCATCCACCAAGCGGGGAAATGACTGTGTTTTTTTGGTTGTTGATCACTTTTTTAAGATGGTGATTCTGGTTGCCTGCAACAAGAGCATCACAACAAAATCCACTGCCAAGATCTTCTTTGAACGAGTCATGGTACATTTTGGAATCCCACAAGCCATTGTCTCAGATCAGGACAGTCGATTTCTCAACACATTCTATTCGAGCCTCTGGTCATTGTTGGACACCAAGCTCACCAACTCCATGGCCTTCCACCCCCAGATAGATGGCCAAACCGAGGTTGTAAATCGAATGATCATGCATATCCTACACATGTATAATTCCAAGCACCCTCGCACATGGGATGAGAGTCTTTCCTATGTCCAACATAGCTACAACCGAGCCCTGCATAGCTCAACCGAACACAACCCCTTTCAGGTGGGGTTGGGATTCCAACCATTGGGTCCCAAAGATGTTGCACTTCCCCTTGCGATCACCTCGACTGACTAATCTCCTGCTCCAACTAAAGCTGACAAAGCCACCCGATTCATTGAGCAGATCCAGGACATCCGCCAACAGGTTCAAGATATCCTACAGAAGTCCAATGACAAGTACAAGCGGCGCCTTGATCAACATCGGGTGCCACATAAGTTTCAGGTGGGCAACAAAGTTTGGTTTCACTTGCAGAAAGAACACCTTACAGAACCCCATCGGAAGCTTTGCCCACTCCGTTATGGGGCGTACACCATCACCAAGGTTGTGGGGGATAATTCTTTTGAGCTCAATATTCCTCCTTTTATTAGCCTACACCCAGTTTTCAACGTGGACCTCCTTTGGCCTTATTTCCTATCATTATTCGACACCTCAGACGTAGCAGAACAACTGACACGAACATAAATCAACCCTGACTACATACAACATGCATCCAGTGATCATATTGTGGACACACAGATCAAGGGCACTCGACAACAAAGGATCCAACTTTATCGAGTCGTCAAAGCAGCGTAGCTCCTACACCAAGGCAAGTGGCTCACCCGAGGCCAAATTCAGCAGAAATTTCTTCATATGATGGGGGAACACAACGCAATGGAGACCATTGCTTCCTAAGGAGGGAGGATTGTGTAAGTTTTAAATCTGTGAAGTAAAGCAATGCATATAGATTCTTAAGCAAAACATAAATTAATCAATGGCTCATACACATAGTACACAGAGATTTAAATCGGAAACCCTTAACCAGGAGAAAACCTTTCAACTCTTCATTGTATTAATTTCACCTTTCACCATACAATATATACAATGTTTTTAGGTATTCCATAGATACCAAAACCCTAATCACTTAATCCGGGATTAATTTAGAAAACCGCTAAAAATAGAAATATCCGTTAAAATAGCAAAAACCGCAAAAAAAAATGGGGCGTTGCCCCGAATGTTGCGCGTAACTGGGGGGGGGGGCATACTTGGCCCCCACTGGGACCCCCCTAGGAAGTGCCCAACGCACACAATACTGAAAAAGAAGGAAGTTGGGACCGTCAGACGCAGGTGTCGAATCTGATGCGCCCACACACACACATGCAAAGAATATAACACATACCCAACAGATTGATCCAGGTGGATATCGATGGCCACCCACCTTTTCCAGCTGGCTCAAAACAACTTTCTGGCAATTTTGGTAATTTACTATTTTTAGCATTTTTTCGGGTCCTGAATTTCCGAAGCCGTTTTGAGGCTCTAAACGACATTTTTTTGGTTATCTTGTGATCGAAAATTTTCACCATGGCATTTACATCAATAATTGTAGTCCTCAGATAGATCTTTCCAACGGGCTATCGTGCGCTTGCAAAAGTTACGACCCCGGGAAGTTGATGTACTGACTTACCCAAATGGGGCCCACATAACTTTTGGCGCTTCATCTCCTAGGGTTAGATTTTTGGATGTCTAGAGTTTTTGACACTCATGTTTATTGTAAAAAGGCCTTCAGAGCCTCATTGTAATTGTCTTATTGTGAATGAGTGCAGCCATCACATCTATTCTCATAGATAAGCCACCACCATTCCAACAATCTTGTTTTCCGCTGCATTTTACAGTTTCAGCTTATTTCCTTGTTGAATAGAAAACTAGTTTTACTGTATCTCTGTTATTTTGTGTTAAGCATCTGTTAATAATTTGTAGTCATTTCGTTCTGCTCATAAAATTCGGATCACTAAACTCCCTCACGTAGACAGGATAATATATTTCCATGTAATAAGGCGAGACATTAGTTAATAAGGCCTATTTAATAAATTGGAATAAGTGAATGTAAGAAGACCTAATAGAAGCTTCCGCTTCTAGAAGGATCTTCCTCTAGAATGATCTTTGGAAGATAGAAATAGTATAAATAAGAGTAGGAGACATGAGAAGTTTGGTCTTGAGAATTATTGTAATAAAACGTTGCTCTCCTAGAGGTTTCCCCTCGAAGAGGCAAGTGAACATTGTTTCCTTTCAATAAAGGTATTATTTTGGTATTATGGTGTCATATAATATGTTGTTTCGCTGTTATTCTCTGTAGTATTTTTATTTTCTACTATTATAATAGATTTGGTACCTTACAAGTGATATCAGAGCACTTTCCTTGGTAGGAATTGTGGGTTATTTTTTTTTCAGGATAGAGACATGTTCTGACATATTAAAACTACAGAGATTTGTCATTCAACACGTAAATCTGTGGTCGGGGAAGCATACATGCAAGAACTACAAGTGGTACTTAAGCGTACATTATTGAACACCCTCGTAACCCCTTTTGGTACCCATTCGAGTGGTAGCGCATCATACATCACCTATATACGGATTGGCCTAGATCTCCTGAAGCCCTCCATATATAAACCAATCGACAGCTTGACTCTTATAGTGCCACCAAGAACAACACTTGGGAAGATACTCTCTAGTACCTAGGTAATCAGGTGATCCAAGTGGATATTGGTGGCCACTCGCATATTCCACTTGGACCCCCACCATTGTTTCTTTCAGTTTTTCAGTTGCCTTAATTTTAGTGCAATTTACTATTTTTGGCAGTTTTTCGGGTCCTGAACTTTCGAAGTCATTTTGAGGCCCTAAACGACGTTTTTTGGGCATCAACCTCCGACAAAGATGAGTCAGTTCTTAACCACGATATTCACTATTATTAGTTGTAGTCCTCAGATAGATTTTTCTGACGATGTATCATATGCATCAAACGAAGATAGTATGCCAAAGTTACGACCTCGAGAAATTGATGTACCAATTTACCCTGACGGGGCCCATATTCTGGCGTTTCATCTCCTAAGGTTAGGTTTTTGGATGTTTAGGGTTTTCCATTGTTTCTCAATAATGTATAGGCTTTCGAGCCTCATTGTAACATTGATTTCAGAGGGTTGTAGCCGCCACATCTCTTCTCAGAGATAAGCTACCAGCGCCCTAGCTAGTTTATTTCCATTTTATCTGTAAACAAATTTTAGTTCTTTGATATTAATGAAATGAAGTGTTGTTTCCGCTGCATCCTTGTATTTATGGTTAGTTGTGTATTTTGTTGCGTTCCCACATAAACTCGAATCATCGAGTAGTATGGCTAAGGGTATGGTCTAGCCTCCTTAGTTGGTGCCATGAGATATTGGGTCGAGTACTATTGTTTGATCCCGCATGTATATCAGAGAGCTATAGCACAGGGCAAACCATTGTCTGTAGGAACCCTGACAAATACCCTAAACCTTGGGATGAAAACAAAAGAAACGGGGAACATACAAGTTTTTTGTCGTGCAACCTTGCCTCCTACATTTTGGTTGCAAAATTACTACATCTTTGTTCCTGTTAAGAATTTGGGCATTTCGACACTACAGTATTATCCAACTCAGAGTATAACTCTGCAGGAGTAAAAAAAAGAGTCTGGGGCCTCCTTGCACCATTATTTGAGACCTATCCCATTGGAATCCTCTTTTCATCTTGATTGCAGTGATACCTATCATTTTACAACCTTTTTTTTTCTATGGTCCCGAACTCCTTCCCAACACCTCTACTTGGGACCTATTCTATTGGATTCCTCTTTTCATCTTGATCACAGTGATACATATCATTTGTTCACATTGTTTTTCTGTGGACCCACCTGCTCTTTAACCACCTTTCTTTCCCACCTCTTTCTATATTTTCCCCTCACCATGGCCACCACTCGCAACCAAGACCTTGAAACCCGCATCGCTAACCACATAGAGTCTAAAATGGACTACATGAAAGAAGAACTAAAGAAGGATATCAATTCCCACCTTGCCAGTTGTTAGCGTCGGAAGTCACTTCTGGATTGCTGGCAGAAGCAAAGTCCGACACCCATCAGTTTTATGTCACGATTTGTTTATAAGGGGTGATCGAATGGAGATAATGGCTCGAGGAGGTATCACTCTAACTCAGGGACTGATTCAAGTACATAAAGAACAAAGGAGGTTTGGAATCCTAACTTCAGCCAGTGGGTTGATTAAAAGATGAGCAGGTGGAAGACTTAGTCAGAAAGGTGAACAAACAACTTTGGGCATCAGGCTTACAGCGGTTTGTAGGGGAAAAAACTCTGAACGCAGGATCCTCCTGGTTCAGGGCTTCAAGAAACTGAAGGGAAGACTTGACTGGATCCTCCAACTCCAAGTCACTCAGCGATGGGAAAATCACAAGAAACAATTAGAGACTCTGTAACTATTACAGTGATCCATTACAACATCATCCTATAACAGTTACAACTTGACTGAATCCTTCAATTCCGAGCTGCTCTAACCAGTTTAAACAAAGATATGAAAGAAACTGGCATTCATAAGGCAAGAAGTCTCAGAAGTTCATACATAACCAGAACAACAATGCTTCATTAAAACTTTACAACCGGGAGCTCTGCTCAACCATC
>ML788034.1:0-18615 GCA_009831015.1 Picea engelmannii | reverse complement strand
AACATCCAAAAACCTAACCCTGGGAGATGAAGCGCCAAAAGTCATGTGGGCCCCGTTTGGGTAAGTTGGTGCATCAACTTCCCGGGGTCATAACTTTTGCATACGATCTCCGTTTTAGGCGTATGATAGCTCGTTGGAAATATTTATCCGAGGCCTACAATGCTCGAGACAAAATGAGATGGTGTGGTAGCAACATACCCAAAAAAACATCGTTTAGGGCCTCAAAATGGCCCCGGAAGTTCAGGACCCGAAAAAACTGCTAAAAATAGTAAACTGCCAAAATGGCCAGAAAAATGTTTTGAGCCATTTGGAAAAGGTGGTGGCCCCCGATATCCACCTGGATCAGATGGGGAGAGGCCATATGGATGGACGTGGCGGAGGGAGAACGATAGGGCACATGCAGACGGAAGAAATCGTGGGCTTCGAAGTGAATGAGCCAGGTGGAGGGAACACAGAGGCCGGGAAGAAAATGCGGTTGTCATGACACGGGGATAGGACGTGGCGACAAGGGATAGGTAATAGAGGTATGTGATGAGGTTTCGGGATTTCGGGGATTCGGGATTCGCGAGTTCGATATGCACGAACTCCTTGCCTCCATGATCTCCGATATCCCGATATGCGATGAGCTCCTCCTCCTAAGAGCTATCCCCTAGACTGGGCCCTGGCTCAAGTGACCACCACCATATGCCTTTGACCATACTTTCCATCGGGATTTCGCGGTTTGTGATGTCAACAAACACGCATCCTTGTGATTCGCGATTTCCCGATCCGCGATGGCTTATGACCGTTGAACTGTCAAAGGTCCGCTCCTCGTTGCAAAGTCTGCCATCTGTCCTCCACGATTGACAGCCTTTCCTGTTTATTTGGAAATCGCGAATCACGATTCTGAAATGCATAAAACTCTAGCTCCCGGGATCCCCGATATCCCGATTTTCGATGAGGCGCTCCTACGGAACTTTCGTCGCTTCTCACGTCCATGATCAGGCTCGCTTGCTTGATCTGGGCCCCAAGCAGATCTCTTATGTGTGCTGCGCTAGGGAACTTATCGTGCAGTCCTACAGACCTTTGTTCCCCGATACCACAATTGTTGCTAACACCAGCCAACTTGCATCCCACCTTGAGTCTCAGTTTGACTCATTTATTGCCAAGGTCCTAGAAAAACTACCAATTCCTGGAATACATTCCTCATCTGACAAACCTTCTAACCTTGAAGGTACAACTTCCTCCAATTCCCAACAGTTTCAATCCAACCCCTTTCATCGTGATTTGTGTCTTCCACAAGTGAAGGTGAACAAATCTGATGGCTAAGATCCCACTAGATGGGTCACTTAAATGGAACACTACTTCTCCTTGCATGGCATCACTAATGACTTGGCCAAACTTTGTTGTGGTGTCCTCTATTTGGATATTGAACACCGGCAATGGTGGAAATGGCGTCGAAAATCACGCCGAGGATATGTGGCTTGGACACAGTTTGTGGCCGAACTTTATCATAACTTTGACACTAATACACACTCCCTGGGCCATTTGACCAAATTCAAACAACTAGGTATTGTGGAAGATTTTTTTGTTACATTTGAGCTATTAGCTTTCAGAACCGAGGGAATGTCTAATACTTTTATCCGATAATGCTTTTTCAGTACCCTCGGGGATGAAATACGAGCCCAAGTCCTCATGACTCGCCCCCAAACTTGGTTGGAATCTACTCAACGTGCTAAGGAATCTCAACATAATCCAACACCACAAACCTTCTTTCCCTCCATGCCCTCGCCCTCCCACTCTTGTCCCTCATCCCACCCCCCTCAAGATCCAAAAATTAACTCGATGAAGAAATGGTTGAACGTCGACTCAAGGGTCTTTTCTATAATTGTGACGAAAAATATTTTTTGGGGCACAAGTGTAACAAACATAAGTTGTTAAAGGCCATCTATGAGGATGTTGTTGATGAAGAGGTCGAGGCTTCTCCTACAACAGAGGTACTTGATCCAACTCTTATCACTCTACCATCTGATCCACCAAAAGTTGAATCGATCATTTCATTGAATGCACTCATGGGCTTCTATGCTCACCAAACCCTCAAGCTAATTGCCAACATTAAAAATAGGAAGGTCATCTTCTTAATTGGCAGCGGTAACACTAATAATTTCTTTCATCGTCACATTGTTGAAGAAACCCATTGTTATATTCATGCAGTCAACAATTTTTAAATCATGATTTCGAATGGAGGTTCCATGAAATGTGGGGGGCGTTGTGAAAATTTGTGTCTCCAAATTGGCCAATACAACCTGAAATCTCATATGTTAGCTATCGAAAAGGGTGGTTGTGACATTGTGTTAGGTGCATAATTGTTACACACTCTCAGTCCCATCCTCGTGTATTTTAAGGAATTAACCATGCAATTTCAACAGGACGACCAACAATATAAGTTCCAAGGCATCATAGTAGGCTCCCCTGAGATCATCAGTTCCCATCAAATGGAAAGACTCCTCAAAAAAGGTCTTTCATGCATTATTTCCCAACTCCATTCCATTAAAGCAGTTGAAACCCCATTTGTGCATCTTGAATTGCAATTTATACTCTCCAAACACCAAACTATTTTCCCACGCCCCATGGCCTTCCCCACGGTGTTCATGATCATTCTATCTCTCTAGTTTCGGGAAGTATTCCTCCCAATGTTCGTCTGTATCATCATCCCTTTGCCCAGAAGAAAGAAATTGAGAAAATTGTACAAGAATTGCTCGACGCGGGTGTCATCCTCCATAGTACCAGCCCCTATTCTTCTCCTGTGGTCATGGTCCTCAAGAAAGAAGGCACGTGGTGCATGTATCCCGACTTTCGTGCTCTCAAAAAACTCACCATCAAAGACAAGATTCTCATCCATGTCATTGATGATCTATTGGATGAATTGAGTGGTGCTTAATACTTTACTAAACTTGATCTTCGTTCTGGATACCACCAGATAGGTATGAAAGAGGCTAACATTCCCAATATGACATTTCGAACTCATGAGGGCCACTATGAGTTCTTGGTCATGCCCTTTGGCCTATGTAATGATCTGTCCACTTTCAAAAGTCTCATGAATCATGTCTTTCGTCCCTTTCTCCATTATTTTGTCTTAGTTTTCTTTGATGATATTGTCATCTACAGTAAAATATGGACAACCCATCTTTCCCACATGGATCAAGTTCTCCATCTCCTTTCTCAACACCAAATTTTCCTCAAACAATCTAAATGTGCCTTTGGCGCCTCAGAAGTGGATTTTTTGGGTCATATTGTCGACAAGCATGGTGTAAGGGTAGATCCTAAGAAAATTGAAGCTATGCAGGATTGGCCTCGCCCCAAAACTCTCAAGACCTTACGTGGTTTTTTGGGTTTAGTGGGCTATTATCACAAATTTGTTAAGAATTATGGAAAAATTGCAGCACCTCTCACTGCTCTCCTTAAAAATATTTCTTTCAATTGGACTCCTGCAACTGATCAATCTTTCCATGCTTTGAAAGAGGCTATGTGCACAACTCCCATCCCGACCCTTCCCGACTTCAAAAAGACTTTTGTCCTGGAATGTGATGCTTCTAGGAAAGGAATTGTCGCAGTTCTTATGCAAGAAGGACGACCAGTGGCCTTCACCATCAAACAAATTTCAAAGCGCCATTTGGGCCAATCTAAGAAAAGGAAATGTTGTTTATTTTGCATGCCATGGATCTCTATCATCCTTATCTATTGGGCCAATGCTTCCAAATTAAAACATATCATCAAAGCCTCAAGCGTTTTCTAGAACAACGAATTTCCTCTGTAGACCAACAAAATGAGTAACCAAGCTATTTGGATATGATTATGAGATAATTTACAAGAAGGTTAAATAAAATGTTGTTGTTGACGCTCTTTCCCGGAAGTATGAAGATGAAGGGTCCCTTCTATCTCTCTCCTTCATTGTACCATATTGGCTCCAAGTTGTTCACTAGGAATGGTTGCAAGACAATTCTTCGGTTTCTCCAGGGTACTCTTGGCGGAATAACGAGCTTCGCTACAAAGGCCATCTATATCTAGGCAAACAATTGTAACTTAAATCTACGGTGCTTTCGAAGCTTCATGCTTCCCCATACTCAGGAATTCCTGGTTCACCAAAACCTATGAAAGGGTCAAATGTTCTTTTTTGGGGGATGGGATGAAACATGACGTCTGCACCTTTGTGGTTGAATGTGATGTTTGTCAATGGAATAAAGGAGAAATAGTCAAGACCTCGGGCACACTACAACTACTCCCAATTATGTCGACTATTTGGCAAGATATTTATATGGACTTCATTGTTGGCTTACCTAAATCGGGCAATAAACCAGTCATCATCGTGGTAAATGATTGTCTTTCCAAATATGCTCAGTTATGTGCTCTCCAACACCCATTCACAACATCCACAGTGGCTCAAATTTTCATGGATAATATCTTCAAGCTGCATGGCATACCTCATTCTATTGTCTATGGCCAAGATCCCACAATTTTTGGAAAGAATTGTTTCATCTCCAAGGCACCCAATTGCGTCTCAACATCGCCTATCATCCCCACACTAATGGCTAAACTTAATTTGTCAACAAGTGTTTGGAAAATTATTTGAGGTGTTTTGCATCTGAACGACAAAATCAATAGGATCAGTGGTTACCCCTCGTTGAATGGTGGTACAACACATCTTACTATACAACTACTCGCATGACTCTTTTTGAAGTAGTACATGGACAAAAGCCACCATCGATTCTCTCCTACATGCCAGGTGTATTGAAGGTTCAAGAGGTTGACAACAATCTTGCAGTTCGTGAAGACATTCTTTGTACCCTCAAAATAAATTTGGCCATGGCTCAGAATCGCATGAAGCAACAATCATATCAAGGTCGTTCCAAACGATGATTTGTTGAAGGGGACCATGTGTTTCTTCGTTTACAACCCTATAAGTAGACTTCCCTCAAAATGGACCACTTTCAGGAACTTGCTCCCAAATTTTATAGTCCTTATACAATTCTCAAGTGAGTGGGGCAGGTGGCTTACCAGTTTGCTTTTCCTAGTCATTCTAAGCCCCATGTTTTTCATGTCTCATGCTTAAAGAAGGTGATTGATACTAAATGTCAAACTCAAACCAGTCTCCCTGAATTGGATGATGAAGGTTCCATTTGGTTGTAGCCACAAGCAGTCTTGGCCTAGCACGAGCGTTGTCTCTGTCAGCGCACCATCAAGGAAGTGTTACTGCAGTGGAAAGATACAACTCCGGAAGATGCCACTTGGGATCCGACCACCATTCTACAACAATTTCCTCATCTCAAGCCTTGAGGACAAGGCTCTTTTTCAAGGGGGAGGGCATGTTAGGGACCTAACCTCCCTAACCCCTCATGTATAAATAATACTATGTTTCCATGTAATAAAGGTCGACATTAGTTAATAAGGCCTATTTATTAAATTGGAATAAATCGGTGTAAGAAGACCTAATAAAAGCTTCCACTTCTAGAAGGATCTTCCTCTAGAATGATCTTTACAAGATAGAATTAGTATACATAAGAGTAGGAGACATGAGAAGTTTGGTCTTGAGAATTATCATAATAGAGCGATGCTCTGCATGCGGTTTCCCCCTCGAAGAGTTAAGTGAACATTGTTTCCTATCAATAAAGGTATTATTTTGGTGTTGTGGTTTCATATATGGTGTTGTTCTGCTGTTATTCTCTGCAGTGTTTATGTTTTCTGCTATTATAATAGATCTGGTACCTTACACCAAGTTGATGAGCTTGGCTTAAATGACATAGAGATTTTTGTAGGCAGAAGAGTGGTTGTAGTCTTTTTTGTGTTGCAACTCATCACACAAAGTTATTGAAGAGGAGACTCTAGTAGCTAGATTTGCGCCTCAAGCAACCATAAAGATGTGGGTCCACAAGAAAAAGGTTACCATAGAATAGTACCGAGGCGATCGACATGACCTTATAGGTTTGTTGAGATAGTTGCTTGGTAGTGGAGCAAACGGGTCCACCAAATAGACTTACTAAAGAGTGGTACCATGATAATCAACTCGAAAAAAGCATTCTATTAGGAGAGATCTCAAATGAGGGTGTCGATAGGAGCCATACCCTTTTTTTTTTAACTCCTGCTTGAATATTACTCGCTGGCAAAAATCTCAATACTACAATTTATGTAGGAATTTCATGGACTGACAATAGGGAGCAGGGTTTCGATGGTCTTAAGGGAAAGGGAATGCTAAGTGCTATAGCTCTTTGATATACATATGGGGTCCAACATTAGTATTCGACCCAATTTTTAACAACACCAACTAAGGAGGCTTGTCTATACCCTTGGTTGTACTACCTGATTACCTAGGTACTAGAGAGTAATCTTCCTTGGTGTTGTTCTTGATGCACTATAGCAACAATAAGGTTGATCAACTTATTAAAAAAATTCATGTAATTTAGGAGACTTTCAATATACCCTATTGTACGTGGAAGTAAAATTATGCATATAGGTGTTGTTTGATACAATACTACTCCAAGGGGTACCAACACTAGTTACAAGGGTGTCTAACGAGGTCAAATCACTTGTATTTCCTGTATGCATTCTTCCCCTTTCGCAAATTTAGTTGTCGGATGATAGATCATTGTGTTATTTATAGACGTCATAATACATCTCTAGCTTAAAAAATGCTCTAAAGTATTGACTCGAGAAAGTGCTTTGATACCACTTGTGATGTTATTTATTAGAAAATTGGAAGATTCAAAACACAAATAATAGAATTTACCTATATTTATTGCAGGAATGATAGATTACAACAATAATGGGCAATAAAAGAACTAGAATACCACAAAATGTTATCCTTCTATTGATGAGAACAATGTTCACTTGCCTCTTTGAGGGGACAACCTCCAAACGAGCAAAGCTAATATTATAATAAACTTCACAATACATCTGATTACATTGTTTATACTTCTTTGTATAGTTATATCTACATCCTAGGAACTTTCTAGAGAAAGAACTTTCAAGTAGGTAGAACCTTCTAGTATGCCTTCTTACAATTTTTCTTTTCACACTACTACATGGGCCTTGTTTACTAGAGATGGCCTCCATACATAGCAACCTATCCATGTACTTAGGGGGTTAGGGTAGGACCCTAACATAGGGATAAGTTTAAATTAATACGGTTAAGATTCATGGCTTAAGGTTAAGGGTTTAAATATTTAGGGCCTAAGAGTTAGGGGTTTAGTATTAAGACTTTGGGGTTATGGATTATGGGTGCAAGGTGCAAGGGCTTATACTCGGGGCTAAAGGTTGAAGTTTAGGGACTTAGAGCACTATAAGATTTTGGGTATTTGGCCACCAAAAAAGTGTTCAATTTTTGTTCTCCCATTATGGCTCATGAAATCAATCTTTATTGTGATAACTAATTTACATTTTGGACACATTGATAATAATGATTACCATAAGGACTAACATCAAATACATAATTTTATTGTTCTTGATTACAAAAGAATGTCTAAAATCGTGCATGTGTCAATGACCTAATATTAGAACGTTCTATACAGTGACACAATCTACATCTAGAGAAATTACCATCCTTGTGATGTAATTAAGGATATTCTTATGTCCAAAATAGTGAACAAAAAAATTGAACATTACACCTTTATGAAAATTATTTTTGTTTGGTTTTTAAAAGCCATTTTGTTGGGTTCAATTTGCACATCTAAATCATCTAAAAAACAAATAAGTCTTGTAAGGATTAGATTGATCCATTTTCTACTTGGTTGATATTAATTTGAAAACTCCTTCAAATTAAGCGTTTAGAATTTTAAGTGCAAAGATTTTCTTAGAAACCTCCTTAGTAGTTAGTGCCCTAAAATATCCTTCCTAGGCTTGTCATCTATCTTGAGCTAATGAACTCAGGCCCTTAGTTGATCCCTTGCTGATCGAGGAGGTGTCAGAGTTGGACATGAATGTCTTACTTCTCTTCATTGAAGGGGTTGGTTTGAAGGCTTTGGTTAATGTGTTGTAATTTCTCTTTAATGACTATCTAGTGCTTTCAACAATAAAAATAATTTGGCACCCATACCCACTTATAAAGGAGATTATACACAATATGGCATTCTCCTATTTTGTGATGCACCTTATGTCACCTCTTTTCCTGGGAAGGAGGTTCCAAATCCTCTAATACACTTAGTGTAACTCTAGTTTTAAGAGGGAAACATTTAAAATAAATGTGTTTATATGAATTCACAATTTTTACTCTCTTGCAAATACAAATCAATATATATGCAGATGATTTAAGAGAGTGGCCTTGCCAAGTACTTGCATAGCTCTTCCACCATTGCAATCAAAATAAAAATGTGTTTTTCTTGCACAAGATCGTGCAATCTAGCCTCTTTATGATTCTTTATTTGTCCTTCTAGTGGCTGGATCATGTAAAATCCATAACTCAAAGGACTCTTTCCTCCTTAACTTGTTGGGATCATAAATCCTAATCTTGGCTTTGAGGGCATTCCAGACACTTTTCCCCTTGCAATATTCTTGCAAGCAACATGCCTCCCTCACCCTATAGGTATAAACCATGATGAAATCACCACACATTAGCCATTGAGATTCCAACAACTCATCAACTATCCATCTCTAGAAGAGGGGCCATTCTTTTATGTTTCTTGATGCATATATATTGGCTAGGTCGAAGATATGACCATCAATTTTCAAGAAAATCCAAATCAGTACAAGAGGGGATGATTCCCCATCTAATAACAAACGAGGTAACCTGGGAGGCAATAAAGTTAATACACCACGCTTTCCCTCAACATGGATTTATGAAAAAGCAATAGCATGAAACCAAATGATATTTAAAGTAGTTTTTAGCAAATTATCGTAAATTAAAACACTTCCTAGATATAAAAGACATTAATAACCTTGAACAAAGTTGTTATGCTATGGATCGAGAGGCCTTGACATTCCATGATGCTACCTTCACTAGGAATCGATAACAATACAGTCCACATTGAACTCGTTAATGTTTATCTCAATGTGATCAAGAGTTCGTAAGAATTTGTGATCATTAGCCCTTTTAAGATTAAAGCACGGAAACAATCATATAAGGTACAAATCTTGTTTTTATTTCAAACTCATCCAAGGGTTCAAAAAATGAGGTGGGGAGCATACCCTCTTACCTCCACCTTGAGAAGAGGATGCATGGGAAGGGTGGACCACCTCCTTTCCAATCAGTAAGGTTTTAGGCATCATCATCCTAATGATTACTTAGTTGGAAGGTTAAGTTTTTTAACTACAACCACCTTATTTTTATGGGCGTTCTTGTTAATGACCCAAATCCGACCACCAATCATATCAACGATGGCTTAAGGAGTTGATTTTGCTTAAGCTTGCACACTTGTAACTATAGGGTTTCACTGATCCATAGGGAGATAGTCCTAGATTTCATGGTCTAGTCTTTGATAACAATAAGATAAGATACTTTCATTAATGCTAAACAAATGGACACAAATGTAGGTCAATGGGACTTAAACGTACAACTATTGTAAACACATAGTGGGAGTGCAAAATATCTCATGTTGTTGCTCAATCAACAATAAGATAAGATATGATAAGAAAATATAATTTTATTAATGTCCGACTAATGACCACAAAAGTAGGTCAAATGGATTGTTGAGTACAATGATGTTAATACAATGCGGGAGTACCAAAAGGTCTCCTATATAAAGGTGGTAGGAAGAAAGTAAAGTGCAATAAGGTGGAGTAGTAGAAGGTGAAAACTACCCCGAAGCATGAAAAACCCTTAACCTCAAGCTCTTATACCTTCTTAGATGATGGGGTGCATCATAGGAGAATGATTGAGGGCAAGAGAAAACATAAGAAATGAAATAGTTCTATCATGGAATGGATACATCTCTCTTATCATATGAGGTAAAATGAAGAAAACTGAGTATAGTCGGGTGTCCCGAGGGGGGACTGGTGGGGTGTATGGATCGTTTGTTGCACTGCTAGTTGATAGAGGTAGTGCACCGACGAGGTTTGGGGGATCTCATTTGTCTCCCGGGAGGGGATTTAGTCTGGTAATGTCGTTGAAATATTGTGAGATGATGGAGGGTCCCACAGGTCCGAACTAATCTGGAATGTGGGGTTGTGTTGGTGTCGATATGTCTCTTAGTGCCCCTTCATGAAAGTAGCATCGGGAAAAAGGAGGTGATCCGTTGGATGGGGTCCGGTCTCATAGGAGCCAGAAGAGTATGGGCTCGGAGCCTAAGGGCCTCCTGTATGTATAAGGCTAAACATCGTTGATCTGGGTACCTAAAGAAGCATGTGAGGGTTTGAGCCCCCTTGAATAAACATTGAAACTACCCCCTGATCTCATAATATATGGGGCACCGCAAAATTAAGTGCTCCTTAGTCTCGACCTCCTGTAACTGACATAAATGATAGATCCTCTCTAGTCGATCAATTTGGTGGTTTGTCTCTACCCGAAGTCTATAAGATCTTACTCTAAGTTGGCCTAGGGGAATGCGAAGAGCATGTACCCAGTGTCAGAATGTATACAATGGTCGAATGATGATCCCATCCCTAATCTCCAAGAGATGATCAATGTAAAGGGTCATCTCTGGACATAACTCATCCGGGGGTTTAACCCAAGTGGTTTGGATAAACTGCCTATAAATGTCATCTATGGTGATCTTGTTCCACACCTTCCTGGTAGGTAGGAGATGGCCAGGTGCATCCAAGGAATACTGAAACAAAGGGAGGCGATCAATATGAATGCCCACTGACCCTAAAAGATCTGAAACCCCTACAAACCAACCTCGGGCTCAACCCGAAGGGATAGAGAGGGAAATAGTCTTAGAAGAGCAGTAAGCCAAGTACGGGTATCAGTCTTGCCCTGTCGTTGAGTCGGCTAAGCCCCAGATGCAATGTAGGAAAGAGATAAGTTCAAACACTGTCTCAAGTCGGAAGGGCCGAGCCCCAAATTCTACTAGAGTGATGTGATGAGGGATTGTCTGCTTGCATCTGGTGATGCGTTAGAGGAGAAGAGTTTGGACTCTCTCAATTGATGCTTAATCATACTCCAGTAAGGAAGTCCCTCATACCTCTGAGACATATAGAACAATGGGTCATATAAGGGATTCCATAAGAGAAATCTTGCATGAGATGTCTTGAAAATGGTGGTGGAAACACTGTCTCTCGAGAAGGGCTAAAGACCCATAACCCTTGGCAATCTGAGGCTGGAGAGCCAATCACAAACTGAAATGGGGTCTTGAAAACCACCCTCCCAAGTATGTGTAGGTGTTGGTGATCTCAATCTCCTCCCCTCTGAAGAAGAAATTAAGTTCTATGGACTTCTTCGACCCGATAAAGATCATAATATTGGTTTTACCCAGGTTGGTCATTAACTGCCGAAGATCACAGAAGAGAGCAAGGGCATCCAACTATCTTTGTAATCTTGTCGGAGATGAGGCGAGGAGGACCACATCATCATCAAAAAGTAGGATGGATATTAGAACTTGGTGGAGGAGATACCTATCACCGTCTTGGATATGCTCATGGAGAAAGGCCTCTAGCTCATCAATATAGATCCCAAACAAGGTGGGTGACATGGGGCAACCCTGTTTAACTCTAATGGTACTTTTGATGGAATCTCATATCCCGTGATTTGTGTGGAGACGACCAAGGACTGACTCATAGAGGCACATGGTGGCATTCAACAAGGTATGGGAGATTTCAATGTATTTGAGCCTCTAGAATATGGCTTCTCTTGGGACAGAGTCAAAATCCTTCCGAAAATACACAAAGCAACGATAGACTTTCGAAGATCGACGTCGTGCATCCTCGATGATGACCTGAAGGGTGAAGATGCGGTCAATGGTTTGATGAGTAGGTCATAATCCTTCACGTCCCTTAGCTCTTAGGTGTCTACGCTCAATCTCACTAGAGAGCTTCCTATCGAGAGTCGTAGCATAGAGCTTCAAGAATGCGTGGCCCACCATGATCATCCTATAATTGTTGGGATCCGAGTTGGGGCTCGATTTGTGTATCAAGTGAATGATGTGGTGTGACCATGCTGAAGGGAAACTTGTACGAACCACGTGGTTGAATGAGTCAACCAAGTGAGAAACCAAAGCTCGAAGACCATGATTAAAGAACTTTGCCTGAAAACCTTCCTTGTATGTTGCTTTTTTGTTGTTCTTCACCCAAATGGCCTCTTTGATGTCCCCATCTGAAAATAAGTAGCATGAGGAGGGTGGAGAAGTGAACTAAGTACGTGGCTAAAAGAAGTAAAAAATGAGTGTGCACAAGTAAATCCATAACAAGAAAAGGTCAACCATGATGGAACTTAAAGTTGAGGCCAAAAGAGGGGAGAGAAAAGAAGGCTCCTTAATTGAGTCATTAATCACTATGAAGACATTGATTCAATGTTTGATAATTTCATTTGGAGAGTACCAAGCACCGAGGAAGCCTCGTTATGTAATCTCAGGGGGATCTATATATCAAGGAGGTCCATCACTCCTAACAATCAAAGTTAGGGGAATAATAATTGAATGGAGGATTGGCTACTCGATTGAGCCTCAAGAGTAGTACTTTACATGGAGAGAGTCTGAATTTGAGCCATCCCAAAGCTAATCTACTTGTTGGTTCAATGGTGCTTATCTTGGGATCTAGGACAAGAGCTCCACAAAAGTCTCATGGAAGTTGGTCTACTTATTGGATGGGGTGTGGGGGATTGGGAAGAAATTCAATGTCTCATTGATTTGATATCTCAGGAGGCTTGGACCTCTACTTGTTGTAGCCCCTACATGGACTTCCCTAACCATAGGTAAGCATATTTTATCTATATAATGAAAGAGTGTAGAGAGAGCGTCGCTTGAGTCCATGTAAAGGCAATAAAAGCTCACCTCAATCTCATAATAGATAATACATTCAAACATGAGGTGATCCTTCAACTCTATATCCTATAAGTGGTTATGTTGGCAAGTCTTATTAAGGCAAGGGAGGTGGTGATTAGTTTCAACCTGAACTTGATGAGAGCTAACTTTAAACTATCCAAGGGGGATCTTGAGAGCATGCATCTAGTGTTTATGCTTATACACGAGTTTGAAAATAAGTTTTTCTCTCAGTGAATGAAAGTTGGTGATGGGTATATTAATGTACCATGCATGAAATTTAATTATCCTATTCCCTGCCCAAATGACAATGGGATATTTTAGGTATTTTGATGTATTAATTGTCACACTTATGCATTTAGGGGTCTAAGATTACAAAACAGGAGTGGGTCATGGTAGATAAAACCCGTCATTGGTACAAAAACTCACTAAAGGAAAGGCTAAAATCGCATGGGTAGGTAGGGTATTTCCCACATAGGGCACAAAAGTTGGACAATCTAATCAATAGAAAAAACCTTCGACCAAGGATGAGAACACAACTAAGGTATTTCTATAGACCTAAGTCTAGAAAATGTGATTCCTCGAGAAAGAAAAAATGAAAAGGCCATTAGTTAGGCTTTGGGCTCCAAGGCAATGTCATCCAGGTGGCTTCTTGACCTCCTTTACCAATGGCTTTACCATGGCCTCTAGTGGTGCAAGATCATCAAAGTTCTAAGGAAATGTGTGATTTTTTATATGAGTTGCAGAGATCTTTACATTCATGATTATTAGTATATATGAGGATTTCCTTAGAGAAATTATCATTACCTCAAGGTAAACCTTAGGATTAGGATGCCTTGGAATTATCATTGTCACTGTGCTTGTGATTACTAGTAACTAATTGTTGATGTGTTTTCCTTGATTCTCATGTCCTAACCTGTCAATGATTTCTCCATGCTCGAGACAACGATGTAAAGTCTTCTTTTCTTTATGAAAGTCTCCATGAAAATCGTAATTGTAGGTTAAATCCTTGGAATTTTTCAAAGGTTTCTTATATTGTGTTTCACAAGGAAAAAGTGAAAATTTAGCTTAAGTCAAAGGGTGCAAAGCTATTTGCTTGGAGTGTTTTTTGCATGGTGTGGTATCTCTCCACACCACATTATCCCCTAACATGGAAACCAATGCATTCATTTACTCCTCCACACTTTCACTGCCTTCGCACTTCACATCACCCTTGGCATGTGAAATACAAATAATAGGAGGAAGGCTCTTACATTTGCTCCACTATGCAAGCCATTCCTACTCACCCAATCCCTTTTCACCTTCACATTGTCACATTCCACACCCCCTACAATCCTATTTTTTAAGTGTCCCTTCACATTTCTTGATAACCCCCTCACTCTTGCAATTATATACCTTGTCACATGTATCATCGTGTTATGCATCTCTATATCACTTTTGGATGCAAAGTGCAAAGACTTGTCATTTCGATAATTCTCTCCATCCACCTTCTACCTCCACCTACATGGTATGTGATGATTTTGGACTTGCAGTGGTTGCTTCCTTGGATGATGCATGGTTTTGGTACTTAAATAGAGTACAACATAAATACATGACAATAAAGGGTGCACTTAACTTATACCACCTTTCTCATCAATCCTTCAAGGTTGGCGCCAATGTTGTGATATTATGAGGAATGCAAGGATATGATTAAGTAGGTGGATTAACACTTGGGTTAAAAAGGATAGAAAGGCACATTGATAAATGGTGATACTCTAAATTCTTTAGAATGTAGTGATAGATCCTTTCACTAGTAAGTAACATGTAAGTGGTATTAAAAGTTACCGAAGGAAGAATAAAGGAAGAATGAGACTTGGGTCCAAGGATTGGCGAATGTTGGTTGTTTGATAGAGGTATTTGATATTTGAGAGGTTGTTGGTTGGTGTGCTAAAAAATTTGATTATAAATATCGGGTGTCAAATTGCATATTCCACTTACTTCCTCCACGTTCAAGAAAATGTTACAACTTCCAAAACCTACTATGATTTTCAAGATGCTCGAGGCCGATATTTTCTTAGATGCACATGTGTTGTTTTAGTATTTTGAATAAGTGACCTCGATAGCCTAAGCCAAAAGTTGCAAAAGCATGCTAGGTCAGTATCCTTGAGTTTGTAGACCCCTTCAGAAAGATAGTTATATACCATGTCACATGTATCATCATGTTATGCATCTTTGTATCACTTTTGGATGCACAATGCAAAGACCCGTCATTTCGATAATTCTCTCCATCCATCCTCTACATCCACCTACATGGTATATGATGATTTTGGACTCATAGTGGTTGCTTCCCTGGATGTTGAATGGTTTTGGTAATTAAAGGGAGTACAACACAAATAAATGATGATAAAGGGTGCGCTTAACTTCTACCACCTTTCTCATAAATCCTTTGAGGTCAACACTAATGTTGTGATATTATCAGTAATGAAAGGATTTGATTGAGTAGAGGGATTAACACTTAGGTTACAAAGGATATAACATAAAATGCCTCATATAAAGAAAGGCACATTGTTAAATGGTGATACTCTAAATTCTTTGGCATAGTGATAGATCCTTTTATTGGTTAGTAGCACATAAGTGGTATTAAAAGTTACCCAAGGAGGAACAAAGGAAAAATGTGGCTTGGGTCTTAGGATCGACGAATGTTGGTTATCTGATAGAGGTATTTGATATTGATACATTGTTGATTAGTGTGATAAAATATTTAATTCTAAATATTGGGTGGCAAAGTTAGATAGAGAAGGTAAGTTGCATATTCCACTTACTTCCTCCACATTCAAAAAAATGTTACAACTTCCAGAACCTACTAAGATTTTCAAGATGCCCAAGGCTAATGTTTTCTTAGATGTACACATGTGGTTTTAGTATTTTCAATAAGTGAATTCTATAGCCTAAGCAAAAAGATCCAAAATCATACTAGGTCAACATCCTTGAGTTGATTGGCCCTTATAGAAAGATGGTGTGGCTTCTTCCTCGTATAGTTGGAAAAAAATCTACATGTCACATGTATAGGTATGTAGTGTAAATTATTTACCATACATTGCACAAGAAAGAGACATTAGATTGGGGAGAATTGATTTCCCACTAAATTTCCCATCGATTGTTGAAACCCTGGAAAAATGAGAGGTTCCACATGGCTTCATACTCGTTTTTTGCTCTAGTCTTTCGTAAAACCTTTGAAAACTTAGTACTGCGAGTTGGTATTGATTAGGAGGTTGACCATGTGTATTTTTGGTATCTATCTCTTTAGAGGCATAAAGCGTCCTTCCACTTTTACAAAGTCCATGGTATTTTGTGAGTAAATTTATGCAAATAATCACGAGAAGAGAACCAAAGTACTTGACATTGGAATCTAAATTTTTTATTTTTATTTTTACTTTACTTTTATTTTATGAAATGCGCATCTAGGGGAAACCCTCCTGGCACTTCCCCTCATTCCGAGGATGGTAGCCAAGGTAAACTGTCTAGTTGTAGTTTTCGCAACCTTACCTGGTGGGGACATCAAGTGAGGCCCACAATATCCACATAGGTAACCAGCTCAGGGACTTGACCCCGCAACCTCCTGCTTGTAATTCACTACTCTCAACCACTCGAGCTAACATATCAGGATGGAAGCTAAGAATTTATTGACAAGAAAGGGGAGTTTTTTCCATGAAACACAATACACTTAGGTTAAGTTGTGCATATTTGAGGGGAAACCTTTTAATCCACCAAAGTTTGTGTGTGATTGATTCTTCAGGGTTGAGGTTTGTATACCATGTGAAAAATGGGTTGATTTCCTTCACCATAGGAAGAATAAACAATTCTTGTTTGTGCCTTTTAAATTTGTTGGGATTTTTGTGAAGGACATAGGACAATTAATTAAGAAGGTTTGTGGGCAAGGGAGGCGAAAGCTATTCCTAGATATGTTCAAAGACATTTGTTCATAGTTATATTTTGGTTATACCAAATGTTTTCTACAATCTGAAGTACTTAAAGAAGGAGTGAGAGATAATGAAGCTATTGTAGAGAAGAATGTTGCTGACAATATTTTTACATAAGATTTAAGCCCTATTTGCAAAGTGAAAAATTTGAAGTTTCTTGAAATCTCTCATATAGTGGCAAGTTTCTTGAAAGCTCTCGTATAGTGGCAAGTTCAAATGTTCATACAAAGACTATGAAGAAATGGGAAAAGAACCTCGAGGGTAATGAACAATATAAAGCTATCATCAAGGAACACCTTAAGATCAGTCGAAGGGACAAGCTTGGATTTGGTTCTAGAGGAGGGATTGTCAACAATTCCCCTTGAAATTTGTCATCATCAACAAAAGCCTTTGTTTCCACCTCAGTTGGAGAAAGGAACCAAAAAAGGATAGTTGAAACACGTGGAGATGGTGACGATGGAGAAAACCTTGGAAAATCAAAGAGGGAAAAGGAACATACCATTCATATACACTGTAAATGAAAAAGGTCGATGAGTAATCAGGAAGAAGTATCATCCAAAGGAAATACTAAGGAGCAGGTTAATCATGTTGAAAATATGGAAACTATTAGTGACCTAGTTGGATTCCATTTTGGGGTGATTGGCTAATTAGAAAGCAATAGGGAAATTGGAAATGAGCTAATGCATCTAGAGTTGCCTGCTTTTGAAGACATTTATATCAATGCACCATTGTAGTTATGATGAACAAACCAAGAAACTCTAGATGTCTGAAGTGAAGGTTATAAGAGAATAACTAATAGGGAAAAATGATGTTGTTTTTTATGCTAAGGGCTCAAGGGCTTTTGGTACCCTAAAAATGCACAAGGATACAAGGAAAATGATGGAACATGTCGTAGATGAAACATAGAGGAGCTTCAAGAATTCAACAAAATAATGGTTGTGCTAGAGAAAGTATTGAACCTATAAGCTTTATTTGCATAACCCATTAGTACCCACGTAACTAAAGACATTAAAGGGGACTTTCTAGAAAGGTCAAACATAGTAAAATAAACTCAAGAGTTATAGTCCAGGGTTATAAGAACTATATCAAGTAATGCATAGGATATGATAGTTGTTTTCCTTGATCTTTGGGAAGTCATTAATAATGTTGTTTTCCCGACATGTAGAACTCTTTTGCTTAAGAAAAAACTGGAAATTGAACTTAGACATGATGTCCGAAACTTCAATGAAAATTATGTGGATACTTTCATAAAAAAAATAAAGACCATTAAACATCATAACAGACAGAAGGATAATCTCACTTTTGACATCAGATTGATAGATATACAGAGAGGTTGGGATAATAGGACTGGTACTATTCAACCATTGGTTGTAGGTATGATACCCTTGAACATAAAAGATTCCAAGTCTTTTTTAGAGTTCTTGAACTCATGAACAAACTAGAAGGCTTGACTCTTATCCAAAAAGATAAGATCTTAGAAAGGAAGAGTTTGAAGCCAAAGTGGTTGAAAGTAAAGTTTCTATGGGTGTGGAATTTGGAATCCTTAATCATTACTATGGAATTGTGGTTAAGAATTGGGTGATAGAGTTTATGGTGGAAAACATGGAGAACATCTCCTTTAGAAAAGCTCAATTTGACATCCTATGTGGACTTGAGGACAAGGTGCTTGCTTTAAAAGTAAATGAATAAATCACAATGGGCCCCTTTGGGTAGTGTATCAAGGATTGGGTGAATTGGGTTGTTGATGTTGTTGCCAAGTCCTCTTAAAATTAGAAAAA
>ML788033.1:423089-438889 GCA_009831015.1 Picea engelmannii | reverse complement strand
CAACATTGCCAGATATCAGCTGAATTCAAGGGAAGAGCTCGAAGAAAAGAAAGAAGAAATTTCAAATATTAGATTGGTCAACATTACAGAAATAAATAAGTGGATGGTCAATTCAAGTTTAAAGTTGAAAACAATGAAGTTTACAGAATCTTTGATAGAAAGTAAATTGACAGAATTACAGAGGAGATTTTTCTCTTTTGAAGCTAATGAGATACCTGAGGCTCCTAGGATCTTAGTAAGCTTTTTGGGAAAATGTGTTCAATGCGTTGAAACAGAGAAAGAAAGTTCATCAACGCAAATTTAAAATTTTGTAAATATTTTTATTTATTAGAATTTTGAAAGAAATTGTAAACGGTTAACATTATTTTATGTAATCGTAATATTAGGAGGTTGGTTAGTTACCAACGAGAAACTTTGATAGAAAGGTATAAATATAGTTTCAAAAGGCTGAAAAAGGGATTCAAAATTTTTGGGAGATAGCCATTTTTGTAAATACAGTTTTGAAGTTCATCGGAATATAAATCACAAACAAGATTCTGGATTCTGCAACTTTGTAACTATATGTCTTCCTCTGTTTATCATGCTTTGTTAAATTTTCCTTTTAAAGTGTTTTTCTAACAAGTAAATCAATTTGAATTTATATACATTGTTGTTTATTTTTTCAGATTGGTTTGAATGTTGAATGTATTACAGTCTTTCCTCTGAAATTACTTTAGTAGTTTTAAGACCTGTAAAACCTTTTGTTCCTTAATATTTAACTCTGTTAGAAATCTTGTTTTTCTTTCATCATCGTTATTTGAAATATAAGATTCTTTCTTGATAAAAGCCTTATATTTCTCTATATTGTGTTTCGCTGTTTAAAATTTCAAAATTGTTACAAAACCAGGAAACGACCTTGAATGTGTTTTTACATTTCTGTTTTAGATTATAAAATTGCTTTCATTGATCTCATCTCTGAAAATCTGAAGTAACCAATTGATTAAAAACCCATTTTATAAACCTTTTAAACTTTATGATCCATGACTGTCTCGAATAGTAGACAACCTAATGTAGAACCGGGCCTTCAGGATCAAACCAACATTGCCCTAAATTTATTTAATACTATTTTACAAACATCGACAAATAGGGCTGAACTAGAACGATCATGGGCTGCTATTGAAAATGACATTAGCATCCAAGAGCTACAAGAAGCGAGACAGAGACAATTGAGAAACTGAATCTGCTCTGATCTTTCTTTAAATTCCTTAATTCCAAATCTTATCTTTAAATCATTTACAGATGCCTTGACGGTATGTTTTATAGCCTTAAAACATAAACTTAGGAACAACAGTCGGATTAATCATGGAGCTTGGGAAAGGAAGTTTGGATAGATATTCAAAAAGCTATCAGATTGTAAGTTGTAAACTATTTCATTTGATCAATAGAATATGCACGTGAGTTTCCCTCTTATTTGATTGTATATGATTATCATGATCTTTGAAGAGAATTAGTATTTTTATATTATATCATTATATCTATAATAAATATATACATAAGACGTTTGATCTCATGAAATGAGTGTGAGAAATCACACGTATAGAAAGATAACTAAACTAACCTCCTATCTCTGAATCCAACAACATATCAAACATAATAAGAACAAAAAGAGAAAATGAAAAAGAATACACTAGATATATGTGGTTCACCCAATTGGGATACATCCACATGAAGGTTGTCTTCTATTATCTTCAGAAATCTCCTTCAATCTTATAAGAGAGCAACTCCACAATTGCCCCATATAAATATAGAAGAATGCTTGAGAGTACAACATGATGATCACATGTTATTCCTTAAGAGGCACTCTTGGAATTATTATATAACAAGATATATGGAGGAATTACTTTCACATATTACATGTGGGATAATATAATTCTCCTTTTTATCATCTCTTTATATAATATTCCTACCAAGAGTAAACTATTCCATAATAAATATGGGAGAATTTTTGTATACTCTTTTACATAAGATTGTGGACAACTTCATACATAATACAAAGAAATTATTACCTTCCAAGGAATATAATATATTCCAACATTCCCCCTTAAAAATGGCTGGGAGAAAATCCCACACTAATGGGGGAAGAATTCATTACTAATTTCCCCCCTTGATGACAACTTCCCTCATCCCCAAGAAGGAGTGAAGATGTACAGACTTTGCCTCTATCATGGATTTGGTGAAGATATCGGTTTCTTGTTTCTTAGTAGGAAAATATGTCAGAGACATATTACCATATGCAACTAGATATCGAATATAATGTGCATCCAGATCAAGATATTTTGTCTTGGAGTGATATGATGGATTATAAGCAAGTTGTATTTCACCGTGATTGTCACATCTCAACTTTGTGGTGGATATCTGAATCAGTCCAAGCTCTGTAAGGACATGGTGTAACCATACTTCTTCTTTATATACTTTGCTTCAAAAGAAGATAATGCAAGAGTCTTCACCTTCTTATTGGACCTGAACCAAGTTGAAATAGATAAACTGCAGTAGACCATCTATCTTAATTATCACCTGCCCAATCAGAATTTGTATAACCAAGAAGTGAAACTGTAGAAATTCTCAAATAAAGTATACCATAATTCACCATCCATTTTAAGTATCAAAAAATTCTCTTGGATTCCTTCCAATGAATTTCATTAGGATACTACATGAACCTAGAAACCAGAATGACGAAAAGAGAGATATCGTGCCTGTTGTGTGTCAAAAATATCAAACTTCCCACAAACCAACGACATAGTGTAGAATCAACAAGAGTAGTACATTCCACATTTAGCTTAACACTAGACTGAAATGGTGCGGGAGAGGGATTACAGTCACTCATATGGAAATGAGCCAATAAAGTTTTTGCTGATCCAGGTGGATATTGGTGGCCAACCACCTATTTCAACTGGCTCCTCTTTATAGTTTTTAGTTCAACACGTTTCTTTGTAATGATGAAATTTATTTGTAATTATGGGTTCTGCACTTCCATGGATATTGTTGTGGGTGGGAAATCCCTCCTACGGACTAGCACTAAGGGTTTTATCACGTATGCAAAAATGACCTAAAGATTCCTACTTTCTACCATCATTGCATGCCTAAACCCCATTATTCATATGCAAATACAAGGTTAAAGAGATCAAGTTGTTGTACCTTATTTTTCATGTTCGATGTAGATCCCTTTTCACGCTTGGTCACTCTTCGACTGCAACTCTCCTCCCAATACTGACCTGCATTCACAAAAGACAAATGAAGAATTCCACATGCATCTGATCTATGAACTAATGGGTTATAGATTAATCAACATGTAATTAATATTCAAACAATGAAAACCTCATATGGAAGGACAAGAAAAGTACTTCTTTTATTAATCTCACGAGAATACCTTACAATAGTGAGATCGGCCATTGCTCCTCTAATCTGGTCCTGGGATCCTCTTCAATTGTGCTCCAACTGCTTCTATATATGCTTCTCTTCACACAATAGTTGCAAAATGTTGAGGCAAGGGGAATGCTAATTCAGGTAGAGTTTCTTTTACTATGATTTTCCTCTTCAAATGGGACCCCTACCCCTTCTTTTATAAGATAGAAGGAGCTAGGTATTTAGTCAAGTGATTGGCCATGCATGGTTGAAAGGTTTAGTTAACTTACCCAAAATTGTGTGTTCTGTTAACAAATTTCCATTTTTCGTGCTTTTGTAGGTACACGCGGGCTGTAGTGGGTCAGCTAGAGTGTACACGTTGACTGTAGTGGAGCAAGGTGCGTGGGCCTTTAAAAATGTTGTTTCTAAGAAGAGTTGTTTAGTACTAGCTTGGCAAAGAAGGAATATGAGATGGCTTGATGCCAGGTAAGCATGTCTGGTGCAAATTAGGGTTATAACAGATGCCCCCTAATGTGTGATGGCATAAGATCATCTGATGGCCGAAATACATTATCAATATTTATCAACGTACCAAACCAGTGAGCCCAGGGACCAAAATTCCGGAGGTGCCATCTGCAAAATAACATTTGTCTCACCGAGGCGGGAATACCCATGCTCGTGATGAAATAAAATCATGACTGCCAATTAAATACACTGCAGATCCATGTCATGTAACTATATAAAGCGTAGCCACGAGCAATACACAACATATCTACATCTCGAAATCAAAAAGATATACATGTATAGTATCCATCTTCTAGAAGATGATAAGGCCCGATGGCTGGAGATGAGGTCTTCAGAGCTCAAGTAACAACTTTAAAAATCTTCAAAACTTGGGTAGGAGTGTAATATGAGTGTACGAATTCACTACCCAGAGGTCTTCGACGGCTTGTCAAGAACGGACTAGAGGATTTTGATGATCAGGTTGAGGGCTTCATGGATTTTGAACAAAGAATTGATTAGGCTTTCGGGATGATCGAGCATGAGGGCAAGAGACAATCTGCAGAGGGGGTTGACTCAAGCTTGGTAATAACTTCCCTTGGACAATAGCATGACAAAAGATGAGACTCAGGCAACATGATATTTTGACATAAGTTCACGATGTAGGAGGCACTACAAACTCTCCATATGTTTGGAAGAATAACCAAACGGAAGAGGACACAACTCTATGTAGCGAGAAAAGCTTCCTAAGGTCATATGAAATCCCAAATCTTGACGAACAAATGAAAGGATGTGCTTTGTCCAGGGGCGACTCATTGTGTTGCCAATAAAAATAAAATACTTTTCCCTTCCACATTTTGGGGTATATTTGATTTTTGTTTTTTTTTTCTTTTTCAATAATTTTGGATAAAAGAATGCTATGTTACAAAGGAGGAATGAGTGTCGCAAACATACTAGTTCTAGGTGCAAGGACAAGACTGATGTTTAGAGCAAGGACACTCAGAAAAATCCCTCTCGGGGCCAAAGGTGTCAAGACGCAAAGGCAAAGTGCTATAGGGCTTGAGTATAAGGAATGCTTCAGATGGTTCAGTTAAGAGCAACATGGAGCCGACATTAGGCCAAAAATGCGAGTATGCAAACATGATTAATAAGACACACAATGGTAACGTCCTTCGATGTAATTTTAACGAGCCCAGAGAAGGTAATATTAACAATTTTTCATATTTAGAGAGTCTGAAAAATGTAAAAGGGAACTCCATTGGGGCACCTTTTTTGAAGATAGTCTAGTCGGGTCGAAAAAGTGGTAAACTAGCACCGATCGGATGCCTATTCAAAACCATTTTAACGAGTGTGATAAAGACAAGATCACTCGACAATTTTTTCATTTTTAAGGAGTCTGAAAAAAGATTAACTATGGACTCCGTCAGGAATGTTCTTCTAGACCATTTTAATGAGTGTGAAAGAATAAGGTCACTCGATGATATTTTCAATTTTAGGGAGTTTGAAAAGAGATTAACTATGGACTCCATGGGGGTTCCTTTTTCGTAAAGTTAGTCCCTCAGGCTAGAAAAAGGGTTAAAATTATACCTAAGAATACTCTTCTAGAGAGCCAAGGCCCCTAGAGTATACCTTTGTTCGTGTAGTTGACCATCCATACTGAAAAAGGGGTAAACTACCGCTGGATAGACGTGCCTTCAAATTTCAGTTTAACAAGCATGAAGGGAAACACGCTCTCTTGACAATATTTTCATTTTTAGAGGGTTTGAAAAGGGCTTAAATGAAGACCCGTGGGGGCTACGACTCATGTATGAAACTGGTTTAGGTAGAGGTCGTTGCTAGGCTCGGACCAAGAGTCTCTTCGATAGTCAACTTGGAAAGTCTCCCAAAAGGGAATAAAACACAAAACTCGGTGTAAGTCCTCCTGCAGTATAGAAACCATAGTCATGGATTCAAGGATAGCCTCATCTGAAGGCAATTCAAAATCTGAGAAATCACGCAAACGAGGTTCGACAGTCCCAAAGGGTGAAGTAAAATGATCATACTCCATATGATGATGGAGGCTCTGGGTAGGAGTGGCTGAGTCTATCAACGAAGAATCACAAGCACAAGGTCTTGAGGATCTACAAACAACGAGATCTGACTCAGAAGGAGACTCAAGATCACTTGGACCTAGAGGGGGAAACAAGGGCTCCCATGCCCCCATTGGATAAAGAAATGGATCAATTGCTGAGACCAAGTCTCGAGAGGGAAAAAATGACTTCATAGGTTCCTGCTCAGAAGCAATTGAACATTGAGGATAAGACGCCACATAGTTAACTTGTGGCGGGGTAGAGTCTACCCGAACACTAGGAACATATAAAGGGGCAGCCTGAACTAACGTTGAATTAGGATGGTGATTATCAGATGCTAGCTAGTCAATAGTGATAATGCTTCCATTATGAGGGAAATGCATCACCCAGAAGAGCATAGATACCACAACGTTCATATCATATACATAATCATGCCCAGGAAGCATATTGAAATCTAACGAGCCTTGCACCACTATAACATCGACAAAGACAATATTCCCGCCTAACGAGATAGGAAATTGAGGAAGAACCCCCAAATATTCACTAGGACATCTGTCAAAAGCCAACAACTCATGTGAAGCAGACACAAGCTTGGGAGAACCCAAGACTTTCCAAACTGAGGAGGATAAAATACTTGTCGAGGCTCCTTCATCCACACTACGTCGATAAATGTTTGTTGAATTAAATTCAACCATTATTTGAAAGGGTGTGGAGGAAGGAAGATAAGGCTCAACAAGGTCATTCCAATCAAAGGAAACCATCCTAGGGCTTGGAGGGGGTGTACTTGGAACGAGCATAATTCTCTCTTGTTCTGAAAGTATTAAACTGGAAATGCTAAAAACATAGTTCATAGACACACGACTCCCCAAGAGAGGAGTGGGATCATCCAATGACTGCATTGACATGACCACTTTCACAACCAATGGCTAATTAGGTTGTGAGACTACATGTTCTAAAGGCACCTCACCCCCCAAAAGAGGAGTGGGATTATCTTTCTTATTTTTCTTCTGAGTTGTTCAGTACTAGCTTGGCAAAGAAGGAATATGAGATGGCCTAATGCCAGGTAAGCATGTCTGGTGAAAATTAGGGTTATAACAGCTATCCTGAATCCCTACATATAATCCATGTGGATATTGGTGGCCACCCACCTATTCCAACTGGATTATTTTGGAAGTTTTCATGTTAGTACATCTTTCTGTACTTCCAGGACCGTTTTAGGGCCCTAAACAATGTTTTTTTTTCCTGCCATAATCAAACTTTAGACAGAGTCAAATTTTAATGGAATAATGTGTATTTATCTAAAATACCTTTCCAATGGGATATCACACGCCTAAAGCGGAGGTCATATGAAAACGTTACAACCCCGGGAAGTTGAGGTACCAACTTACCCATTGGGGCCCACATAACTTTTGGCGTTTCATCTCCTAGAGTTAGGTTTTTGGATGTCTAGGGTTTTGGAATTCATGAGTAATGTTAAAAATTCCTCTAGAGCCTCATTGTGATCATTATGCTCATACAAATGCACATAGAAGCCACATCTCTTCTCAGAGATAACTACCACTATTCGAGCAAGTTGTTTTCAATTCTGTAGTTTTACAATTTCAACCTATTTTATTTATTCAATAGAATTTATTGTTCACTGGATATCTGTTGTTGTTATTTGTATCTATGTGTTATTGTATTCAATCTGTTATTCATTTCATTCTACTCATAAATCCGGATCAATGGTATCAGAGTGATCTACTCTTCATTTATTTTTCTTCGTGCATGTCCCTGACAAGGTTTGGGTACAAGAAGTTGGGACTCGAACCAGTCAAGCCTTTGCAAGATCATCCACACCGATCCCGACAAAAACTAATGGGAGACGAGAAAAAATGTGATGGATCGGGAGATCCTTTTAAACTGTTTCTTGAGGAAGACCTTGTGCGACAAAGGAACAAAATGATGGACAAATTTGCATAAATCTTTCGGCGGATGCCCATAGGAGACACATATTCATCAAGAGGCCATGCAACCCCCTTCAAGGTATAAGTAAATTTTGATATTCCATTATTTGAAGGACTGATAGATGCATGTTCTATAGATAAATGGTTGAATCTGCTAGAAGGGTATTTTTTGGTCCAATTTGTTTTTTGATAGGGAAAATATTACTTTTTCACTACTCAAGGTCGTCCCGCATGTTAAGGATTGGTAGGAGACTTAGTCTGAGAAAAGGGCCATAGAGGAATCTGCAATATTTGTGGTCACCCCCACATGGGATTCCTTCAGGGATGCCATTAAAGAACAATACTACCCTATTGGAAGCTACGAGGACCAATACAGAAGATGGACCAAGTTGCGTCAGGAAAGGGACCAGACATTACTAGATTTCACCAATATTTTCCATACCCTATGCACCAAATTGGGTATCAAATACTCTAAACGAAATATGGTACTTAAATACTGTGGCTGTCTACATAGATACATTCAAACAAAAATGGATTTTCTGGACATCACATCATTAGGTGCGACTTATAGATATGTTGTCAAGATCGAGCATAAATTTAAGAACAAGAGGCGAGAGTTTGGATATAAAAAATCCCCTCAGCCAAAGCAGGGAAAAGGCAACCCCAACCCAAAAAATAAGGGATAGATAAAATATGGCCACTCTCAGGCCAACTTGTCCAATCTGCAACCCAAGAAGGGTAATGAGAAGTCAAAGAAGGACATGTGAAAGTGGTGTGAATACCATAAAATTCCTTGGCACAACACCAAAGAATGTCTCTCCAATAAGTCATTGGTGGTTGAGCTGAAAGATTTCGAGTAAGAGGTATATTCTGACTCTGAATCAAATCCAGAAGAGGGAAGTGGATTATCAATTCCAAACCGAGCGCCACTATCTCTACCGCCAAATTCCAACCAAGCAAACGAGAAGAACCAAAGGAAGGGAAACGCCTCTTTCACTCACAGATGTGGGTAAAGGAGGCTCTGCTTCATTTCATTGTCGATAGTAGTAGTCAAAAGAACTTGATATCAACATAGGTCATCAAGTGACTAGACCGACTGATGAGACCATACCCACATCCCTACACCATCGGTTGGCTTTTCCAGGGAAGATATCTCCGCGTCAACTAACAATGTCATCTTCCCTATGACATCAAGCTCTTCAAAGACGAGGTATTGTGTGATATTGCTCCCCTTCAAGTTTGTGATGGTCTTTTAGGCCAGACATATATGTGGAAGTGACATGTTGTGTATGAGTCTAGACCCCATAGTGATATTATTACTTTGGGTAGACAATTGTATAGGATACCAGAGGTAGCGTCGCCCATTTCTATTTATTTAATCTCCACTAAGAAATGCAATAAGGTCATTTCATAGACCGGGAAGTTCATCTTCTTTGTGATACATGCTCATAGTAAGAATAAGGTCACTGCCACATCCATGACTTCTACACAAAGCCTCTCTTTACAGCAGAAGAAAGTGGACGAGATTGTGGAAGAGTACAGAGACATCTTCTCCTCACCCACCGGGGTACCGATGCACTGTCAAGTCAAGCATCCAATTGATCTAAACCCAATGCACCTCTGCCTAATGAGTCTATTGTCTCTCCCTGATAGAAAATGATGAAATCAAACGTTAGATCCAAGAGTTGCTTCAAAAAGGGCACATTGGACCCAACTCCTCCCCTTGCAAAAGCGTGATTGTACTAATGTAGAAGAAATACAGGAAATAATATCTCTACATTGATTACAATGAATTAAACAAAATCATAGTCAGGAACTGATACCCAATTCCCTGAATGGATTACCTTCTTGAACAAATCAAGGGGGAAGAATTCTTCAGCAAGATTGACCTAAAGTCTGACTACCACTAGGTTCCCATCGAACCAACTAATGTATGGAAGATAACTTTCAAATCTAAAGAAGGTCTCTTCGAATGGTTGGTCATGCCATTTGTCTTGAAAATGAAGAAAAAACTTTCATGAGGTCGATGGATGATGTATTGAGACCCTTCGCCAACTCTTTTATGGTGGTATATCTGGATGACATCCTTATCTTCAACAGAACTTGGGACGAGAACATACAACATATCCAACAGGTTTTGAGCACTCTGCGACAACACAAGCTATATGCTAACTTGAAAAAATGTTTTTTTGGCATGAACAAGGTCCAATACTTGGGCTACATTCTTGATCAACATGCGGTACATGTGGATCCAAATAAGATCCAATTCACCTGTGACTAGACAACCCCGACCACACTAACTGAGCTTCATATCTTCTTGGGACTTTCCAACTTCTACCAATTGTTCATGTTGGGATTCTCCCATATTTCATGGGCCCTCATCCAAGTGACCGAGGGTAGTGGCAAGGTAAATTTCACATGGGAGAAGGCACAACAATGAGAGTTTGATGATCTAATGAATTTATTATGCTCAACTCCAGTACTCTCCTTGCCTGATATGCAACAACCATTCGAGATTGAGACTGTTGCATTTGACTATGCTGTAGGCATAGTTCTCACTCAACACGGTCATCCAATAGCATACCATAGTGAGACATTCTTATATATCGTCCATAAATACCCCACCTAAAAAAAGGAAATGTATTCCATTGTGCAAGCCTATCGTCAATGGAAACATTACATTATGGGAAAGGATACAATCATCCACATTGATCAAAAGACTATGTTCTTTATACAAACATAGGGGAAGTTGTAGAATGACCACCATCAAAAGTGGTCCCCATACCTGCAATAGTTCCATCTCAACATCAAGTATAAGACAGGGAGAAAAAATCATGTCGCTATCTGCCTCAGTCAACTTCTTGTTGTTACACTCACCATCGTGCTCCATTCCTATGGGCACGAGACATATGAGTGGCCCCAACTTTATCAGTGAGATCCTGACTTCGCCACCACCTATCAGCTCTTGGGTATAGGTGAAAATGTCACCAATTTTCACATTCACGATGGACTATTATTCCATATGGGCTACCTTATGTTCCTACAAGTGAGCATGCAAAAATGATTTGGGAGGCTCAATATAGTCGAATGGAAGGACATTTTGGCATGGATAAAATTGTGGCCATTCTACAGAAATATTTTTATTGGCCAAAAATTCGACAAGACATCAACAAGTATATGAGAGATTTCACTTCCTGTGCCATTTCCAAGCCAACCATCAATAATCAAGTCTTATATAGTCCTCTTCCTACTCCCAAGAGGCCTCGGGAATCCATCTTGATGGATTATTTGTCCAATCTTCTATTCACCAAGAAAGGCAATGATTGTGTATTTGTGGTGGTTGATTGGTTTTCAAAGATGGCCATTCTCACAACCTACAAGAAGAGCATCACAATGATATATACTTCCAAGATCTTCTTCAAATGAGTGTGGGTCCATTTTGGGATACCACACACCATCATCTCTGATCAGGATAGTAGGTTCCTCAAAAATTTTTGGTCAAGTCTCTAGTTACTATTGGAGACCAAGCTCACTAAATCCACTGCCTTCCACCCTCAAACCGATGGCCAAACATAGGTCATAAATCAAAGGATTGTGCACATCCTATTCATGTATAAATCTAATCATCTGCATACATGGGATGAGAGTATTCCCTATGTTCAAAAAAACTACAACAAAACTCTCCATAGCTCCACCAACCATGGCCCATTTCAGGTGGGGCTGGGATTCCAACCCTTGGGTCCCATTGATGTTGCACTACCTCTTGAAACCACACAGATAGAATATTCCCATGTTTAGTCTGAGGCTGGAAAAGTCACCATATTCATTGAGCGGATTAAAAACATCCTCCAACATGTCCATGAGATTTTACAGAAAGCCAATGCTAAGTACAAGCAACGCCATGATCAACACCGGGTACCACACAAGTTTCAGATGGGAGACAAGATTTGCTTACATTTGCAAAAAGAGTGCCTTACAATGACCCATCAAAATATCTTTCCACTTCACTATCGGCCTTACACTATCACCAGGGCTGTGGGTGACAATTATTTTGAGCTCAAAAGTCACCCCCTCCTTAGCTTGCACCTAATGTTCAATGTGGACCTCCTTCGACCATATTCTCCACCATTATTGGACACCTTGAAGATCGAAAAATAGTTGACACCAATAGAGCTCAACCCTGATTGCATGGAACAAACATCCTGTTAGACATCAAAATTACTCACTTCAATAGTGTTGCAAGTGTCATCATTACAAGTGTTGTAAGTGTCGCATCTTGTCCGCAAGTGTCGCATCTTGACCAAAAGTGTTGCAAGTGTCACAAACATCACACTACCATATTTCCCATGTCATGCCTCTAATGATATCATAAGGACACTTAAGACACCTCAAAGACTAGTTATGAAGAAGAGAGATCACTTGACAGTGAGTACAAACCTTTTGCCACTTAAAGAACCACTCAAAAATGGATTTTGGAGAGGAGATCTCCCCTACCCACTGTCAAGGAGTGCTAGCACTCTCTGAGCCTCTTTGGGGGAGTGTTTGATCACCTTGTGCACCCTTTTGGGGGAGCTCCACCCTTTCTAAGTGAATTTTTGGTTTGTTGGAGGAAATCAGGGGACAATCCCCTCAATATCTGAAGGTAGTTGGGTTCGAATCTTGGGTCAAGGCATGATCTTAGGGAAGATCCTCAACTTAAGGAGAGGAATCCTCAACTTATCCCAAAGATATCTCAAGTGGTTGGGCCTCTCCAAGGTTATATAAGGAGGCCTTCTCATGGTGAGAGGTAGAAGAAAAAGATTGGAGGTATGAAACCTATGATCTCATAGGCAACATACAAACACAGTGGAGACTAGAGATTGATACCAAACTTATGATCCTATAAGTGGTATTCCTAGAAAGGATTGGATATGTGAAACTTATGATCTCATAAGTGATATTTCATCAAAGAAATCAGTGTAGATTACATGAGAAAAGGGGTTGGATGAGGAGAACTGGAAGAAGTTGTTGCACCTTCATCAAAGGATTGCAAGTACTTTTACTTGTTCTCATTAATAATCAATGCTTGACCTGTTTATTTCAAACTTATGTTTGTTCCATATGAGTTTGTCTACAGTATATGGATCTATATTTTAGCTAATCCCAGTAGAGTAGGAAGTCCATTGTATCTTTGTTTGTTCTACAGGACCTATCAGGGAGGTCAGCCTGGACTTTGCAAGGACAAACGTCGTTAATAAGGTACATATATTTCTTCTTCTCCTTCATATGTTAGCTAGATTAGATCTAAAAGGATGTTATTTTCCATGCTAATCACTTTTCTATCTTGGCCTTAGAAGTCTAGAGACCAAGAGGGAATCTGCTTGTTCGCAACAGGATTCACTTGTAACAAAAATTGGCGACTCTACTGGGGAGGAGCTATGATTTTTGTTTCCATTCCTAGATCTTGTTTTGTCCCTTTGACCACTCATTTGAACCTCTCCATATTGTCTCTTTGATTCTTATATTTGTTTGATTGCCTCTTTATTTCATCATGATCACCCTGATTTACTGAGATTGCTTGATTTTTTGAGTTTCTGGCAATTTTTCTGAACTTTTGAAGCAGAATGCTCCCATGCCCTTTCTATAAGAGTGCCAACAATCCCTAGTGGTCTTACATAGATCTTTGGAATGCTCTGGTGCCCCTTACACCAAAGAGATACACCCTTTTCTATGAAAAATCCTCTAGTTTTTCAATTTCCGAGTCCAGTTTTTGTTTTTTGCACTTGCTCAGAGTATCATACTCTCATTTCATCTTGGTATTGGCCTTCAACACCCTTTTTTCTAAGGATTGATCCTCTTTTGTTTCAAAATTTGAAATTTTCTTTCCTTTCCTTGAAGTCACTCTTTGTCTTTGTTGACCTAGAGTTAACTTGTTGTTTTCTTCTCGTTTTTTTGATTGAGTGAAAGATTTTGTGAGGAAATCCAAAGGTCTGTGAACCTTTCCATTTGATCTTTGAGGCCAGTTTTCCATCATTTCTCTTTTGTTTGAGGTTTTTTGGTTTTTGTTTGCAAATTTGGTTATCTTTGTCCTTCTTGTTTATTCAAAACGAGGGTGCATTTTTTGTTTTGTGTGAGGTTTTCTTCTAATTGTTTAATCTTGAAGTCTGATTGACATTGGAAGTCTTACATCTGATTATCATTCACATACAAGAAAAAGGACATATTTTAGTGATTGGTTTGGATATTAGAAGGAATTTCTGAAATGTTTTAGCATACATTGGATTTGATTGAGAAACAATTGTAAGAGGATGTTGCATCTTAGTGTTTGATAATGAAAAGAACTTTCTCTCTTTCCCTTAAATAGGCATTCATCGAAAGACAATACTGCTTATCATTTTCTTGTGCATTTTTTGGGAATTGAGTCATAATACCATCAATTTCATTGTCAAACACCCTTTGAGTAAAGAACAACTGTAAAAATGAACACTAATTAAAAAAATTATCTAGAACTTTTTGTTTTTAGGATCTTCCACCAACATTAGAATAGGATTAGCACTTTGGATTAGGCTATGAGTACAAATCTCCAATGTTTTTAAAAACAAACATTAGCATCTTGCGATAGGGAGAGAAAATCCAATTTTCGTTAAGGCTTTCTGGGATCCCCCTCTCACACATGGGTTACACACGAGGTCGCATTCGGGAGAATTACAGAGATTATCCCTCCGTGGTTCAACTGTTTGTAGTGGTCATATCGTATATTGGGGGTCACTTGAGGGTATACCCACAATTATGTGTGGGAGACCCTCGAGTTGATTCTGGACTTGTTATCTTGCCCATACGTTCATATTGGACTGTCCACTGTACCCGCCCAGGGGATGACTGCGAGTTGGTGTCCTTAGTTGCCATAATATTTAGGTACTTACACGAGGTGACAGTGAAGGGAAGTCTCACTGTACGTGGAACCGACATTGGTCAAACTCACTCGGGCTCCTTGGAGGGTAAATCCACAATTACTGCGTGGAAGCTAGCACCAAGGTGAAAGTCCGTTAAGAAGGTTTCCATTGTAACTATTCTACCATATCCTAGCCCCTTCTTGACTTGATCACACGGCGTTGGATTTCATCACCAACTAGTACGATCATCGAGAGAAGTTTTGTTTTCTTGGTTTTGATTCCTAGATTTTATTAGCATATGTTGTTTCTTTTCGTTAGTTGGCCCTATATTTTCAGCGTGTACTGTTATTCTCCAAAATTTAGCCTATATATGATAAAGGTCTTCGTCGATCGCATAGGATGCAAGGGCTGCCTCCAGAAGGCTACCAACCCTTACCTCCTAACCCTCCAAAAGACAACTACCGTGGAGAGGTAGAAAATCAATATTACACTGGGAGTGTTGTTTCTCCTCTGTTAGACAATAAATAAGGTTCTTTGGTTACGGTTGAGAATCCCACTCCTCGCACTACATCTGTGTCGAACCACTTTTTCTTCGTTTAGACTCCCTTGGGAATGTCATAGATGAAGAGGTCCCACAATTACCTGCGAGAGATTTTACCAAAATAGATATGGGATCCACAGAACCAACCTTTGGTGATGAGTATAGGACTCCTATTCATCCTACCACTGCAGTAGTTACAAATCCCAAACCTACTTGTTCTGTATGGAGGACTTCATCAAGACGCGATCTCTATGAGCATTTTGAAACCTTTCGACAACCCTTTAATCCTCATGAACCTCCTGTTGAAACTGGGCCATATGGTCAACTACGAATCACCCCATCGATCAGGTCATTAACCTTACTGTTACATCAAAACAATTCCATCCTAATGCTGGACTCATCACCTCAACTCATTCCCAAGGAACTTCAATCCCTACCCCCACTTTTACAAACTTTCACTCTACAACTCCACATGTCCCACAGGATCCTG
>ML788033.1:392495-406389 GCA_009831015.1 Picea engelmannii | reverse complement strand
CTGAAAAATGGTGTGATTTCCACAAAATCCCCTGACAAAACATGGATGAATGTCGCTCAAAACAATCATTGGTGGCCGAGATCAAAGACTAGGAGCTGAACCCTGATTCAGAATCTGATTCTGAAAATACTGGTAAAAGACAAATCATCGACGCAGACCCCACTGCTATTATCGCGACCGCAACAATTCAACCAGAAGAACCAATAGATCCAGAAGAGGGGGAGCACCTTTTTCATTCATAGATGTGGGTGAAGGGGACCCTGCTGCATTTTATTGTTGATAGCGGAAGCCAGAAGAACCTCATCTCAGCAGAGGTCGTCAAACAGTTGGTATTGTCGACAACACCACACCCGCAACAATACAACATTGGGTGGCTTCGCCAAGGACGAGATCTGCGTGTCAGCCAGCAGTGTCGATTGTCATACGGCATCCAACCCTTCAAGGATGAGGTATTATGTGATGTTTCCCCACTGGATGTATGTGATGTTCTCTTGGGCCAGCCATATATGTGGAAACACCATGCTATCTATGAGTCTCAACCACGTAGTATAATTATTACTCTAGGGGGTCATCTCTACAGGATACCAGAGGTAGTTCCAACTACTTCCCCACCTAAACAGTTCCGCAAGGTTGTATCTCATACTACAAAATTCATCTTCTCCACAGTCTGTTCAAAGGGTGAACAGAAGAATACTGTAGCCACGACAGTTTCGGCCAAAGCACCTTCTATCCAACAGAAGCAGGTCGACAAGGTTGTAGCAAAGCATGAAGATTCCATCTACACACAGTCATCTAAAATAGTCAGACTGGTTAAAAAGGTCCAAACCTTCCAGCCACAGGTTCGTGACAGATTTCCACAAACTAAACAGCGCGACTTCTCCAGCAAGACAAGCAGCTCACCAAGATGTAGATTCAACAAATGATTTTCCCTCTCCCTCAAGAAATCAACGCAATGGAGACCATTGCTTCCTAAGGAGGGAGGATTGATCCAGGTGGATATCGGTGGCCACCCACCTTTTCCAAATGGCTCAAAACAGTTTTCTGGCCATTTTGGCAATTTACTATTTTTAGCAGGTTTTAACTTCCGGGGCCATTTTGAGGGCCTAAATGAAGGTTTTTCGAGATCGAGGTTCTCAATGATAGCTAAAGGAAGAATTGAGCCCCCAAAATGAATCTCCTCGACGATATCTTTCCAACGAGCTATCACACGCCTAAAACGGAGATCGTATGCAAAAGTTACGACCCCGAGAAGTTGATGCACCAACTTACCCAAATGGGGCCCACATGACTTTTGGCGCTTCATCTCCTAGGTTTAGGTTTTTGGATGTCTAGGACTTTTGGCATTCCCGATTATTGTAAAAAGGCCTCCAGAGACTCATTGTAACCATCTTCTTGCGAATGCGAGTAGCCGTCACATCTCTTCTTAGAGATAAGCTGCCACCATTCTAGCGAGTCTTTCACTCTGTATTTTTACAGTCTTTGTACATTTCTTTCATTAATAGAAATCATGTATTACTGTATCTCTATGTTTATGGTTGCATCTCTGATATATTTATGTTATTTTACTGGATATACGCGATATCTCTGTACATTTCTTTATTATATCTCCTCTCTCATTTCGTGCCGAAAATAATCCGGATCACATGAGGTTCAATAGACTTAGGTGGTGGAGAAACTTCATTGAAGTGAACATATCACTGGATAATGATGCTTTGGTTAGAAGGGTCAAACAACCTGTAAGCTTTGGAATCCTCAACATAACCAATGAAAATACATTTATGAGACTTGGTTTCTAACTTTTTCTGTTTTTCATCAGAAATATGAGCCCACCATTCATTTCCAAATATCTTAAAGTTACTTATATCGGGTTTTCTTCCATTCCATTTTTTCTCAGGGGTAACATGCATGAATTCTTTTGTAGGAAATCTATTTAAAATAAATTTAGCACAAAAAATGGCTTCAACCCAATTTTTTTTTATATAATCCTTTAGAATATAGCATACATCTAGCCATTTCAACCAAAGTCCTATTTTTTCTTTCAACAACCACATTTTGTTGAGGCATATAAGGAACAATCTTTTGATGTTGAATTCCATGCTTAGAAAAATATGCTTCAAATTATTTCTTATTGAAGTCCCCCCCATTATATTATGTCAAGGTTTTAATACTTTTACCAGATTCTTTTTCAGCAAAGGATTTAAATCCCTTAAATTTAGAAAAGGTTTCAATTTTTTTTTTTTTTAGAAAATAAACCCATGATTTTATGCTAAAGTCATCAGTAAAAGTAAGAAAATAAATTTCATGAGATAGAGAAGGAGTTTCAAGAGGACCAAAAATATTACTATGAACTAGTTGCAAGGGTTCTTTAGCACACCAAGATTTACTTTTTTCAAACATTTCTCTATGATGTTTACCCAGCACACAACCTTCACAAACACGTTTAGTAGACAAAATATTAGGCAAGCCATGTACCATTTTAGATAAAAATTGTATTTTACCATAATTCAACTGACCTAATATTTCATTCCATAATTGACTTAATTCATCAACGTGACCAACATAGGAATAAAATGGTTGTCTTTTAATTGAATTAAAACTAGAAAACTTATATAAGCCAGTTTCATGATCAAGATGACCTGAAGAAACTACTTTGAAATTTTGGTTGATATCTTTAAGAACATATTTATCCGGACATGATTCAAATTTGTATCCTTTTTGACATGCACTATAAATATAAATAAATTTGATGGGAATGTTTTGAACCCAGAAAACATCTTCTAATTGACCATTAATAACTTGAACATTACCAGAACCAATTACATCAAGTTGTTTACCATCACCAATAGAAACTTTCTGAGATGAACGCTTATTATTGTCATAAGATGTAAAAAAAGAAGCATTTCCTGTCATATGTTTAGATGCACTAGAATCCATTATCCATTCCATATTAGAATAATTACTATATTGAACAAAAGATGCACATAAAGCTACTTGTTGTTCATTAGAAGCCTGAGCATTTAAGTGTTTTCCTTTATAGCAACTCTTTTTAGGATGATTATTTTTACCACAATACTTACAAGGATCTTATACTTTCTTCTTCTTACTAACTTCATGAGTAGCATTATAAGCATTACCATAATTATTAGTTGAAGAGAGTGAACAAGAACCTTTAGTATTAGGCTGAAATTTTTTCTTAGGATTCTTATTATCATGTTCCATTAGAGCTTTATGAGAAATTAATTGACCTGAAGAAATCAACCTTTCTTTCTCATTTATCAACCCTTTACAAAATTCATCAAAATTAGGTTTTGTGGTACCTTTAGAAATTTCAATAGCTCTATTCCTAGTTTGGATGGCCATGTCAAAACAAGATGGCAATTTATGTTTTACAAGAATGATTAATGCAATATCAGTCTTCTTATAATCTTTACCACAATTATTTAATTTTTCATTTAAGGTTTTCAATTCATCAATATAGAGTTCTATCCTATCAAAATTATTAGGATCTAGCTCATGGATTTTATTTTCTAGGTAATAAGCAGATACATCATCAGATTTATCAAATAGAGAAGAAAGAATTTTCCATACCTCAACCTGTTGTCTTCTGCCTCAATACTTACATGAATACTATATGATATTGTTTGTCCAATGAACCCTCTTTCTTGATCACATATTTCTTCCCAAATAAACACATATTTAGCATCAATGGGATTCTTGTATTAACCATTAACCAACCTCCAAAGATTCTTTCTCTTGAGAACATCAATCATTTTTCTCTTCCATGCAAGATAGTTAGAAAAAAAAGGTTCAGGAACATAAACTACTTCTGAATTCATTATGATGAAAAAATTAACAATAGATAAACCCTAATGCAAATAATAGCCAAACTAGGAAAAAAAATGAGTAAACTGAAATGATTTTACCAAAAAAAATTATTGTTTAAAGTAGATCAAGGGTTTTGAGCCAAAAAATTGAAATGATCATAATGTTATCAATATGGATCAGAATTTCTATTATAATATTTTTCTGGAAATGGAATGGTCATTCTTCATCCATTAACAAAAGATCAATAGAAATCTGGATATTCTGTCAAAAGATATCAACTCTGCAATATTTTTGTCTGTACAAAAATTTATGAAAAATAACTTATTTTAATTTAGCGATATCTCCACTTTCTGGACATGAATTCAGACGATTTTTTTTTTTTCAAACTGTGTATTGTTTTGCGAGAAAATCAAATATGTAACTTGTTTCTTCATATTCTTCACCAAAAATTTCAGAACTGGATCTGAAAGTCACGACCTCAATTTTTCCTAAAAAAAAAATAGATCTAAAAAAAAAAACTATATATGAATAACCAAGAGATAGATATTCTTGAGGATAATCAAATTTTCATATAGATCTATAGAAACAAAATCAAGAAACTTGCAAAAAATCTACAAAATAGGGGTTAGGGTTTCTTAAAAAAACTCAGACATATAGAATCATGCCCATATCTTAAGAGAAGCCCAATGGCTACTAGATTTGATGGAAAATCTACAAAAAATAGAAGTGTCCAAAACACAATATGAAGATAATTGTGTTGGATAAAAATATAGAAGGTGGTAGATCATAGACACCAAGCTCTAATACCATGTGAGAAATCACAGGTATAGAAAGATAACTAAACTAACCTCATATCTATGAATCCAAGAACATATCAAACATAATAAGAACAAAAAGAGAAAAGGAAAAAGAATACACCAGATATACGTGGTTCACCCAATTGTGCTACATCCACAGGAAGGTTGTCTTCTATTATCTCCATAAATATCCTTAAATATTACAAGAGATCAACTCCACAATTACCCCATACAAATATAGAAGAATACTTGAGAGCACAAGATGATGATCACATGTTATGCCTTAAGAGACACTCTTGGCATTATTATATACCCAGAGATATGGAGGAATTAATCACACATATTTCATGTGGGATAATATAATTCTCCTTTGTATCATCTCTTTATATAATATTCCTACCGAGAGTAAACTATTCCATAATAAATATGGGACATTTGTTTTATACTCTTTTACATAAGATTTTGGACAACTTCCGACATAATACAAAGAAATTATTACCTTCCAAGGAATATACTATATTATAACAATGAGTTTGTTTGTTTCTTCATGTGTCAATATCCACATTGACAAGATTGAAGGAAATATTCGAGAAAGAAAACAACAAAGGAGTGTGCAGGGACAACTGTCGAGTGACTAGGTAATCCCTTTCATTCCATTCACTCATAGGCCACTTCCATGTATGATTTAGATATAGGAAGTTCCACCATTTGTATATTTATTATATATTAGGTCTAGAAAGAACCTAAAGGAGGTAACTCCTACAGGGTTTAATTATCCTACAACAAAGTATCCAAGGCTTCCTGGCATTTTTGTGTCCAAATGTACTTAGTAGCTTTGCACAACAACTTCTCCAATGAGGCAACAATTTTTGCATATCTCTAGATAAAATATCGTTAATATCCCATGTGGGCCAATGTGTCATGCAGGTCGTGAACTAAGGTGGGGAATACAATATCTAATATGGATGCAATTTTATCCTGTTCGACCAACCGTACATCCTTGTAGACTACATGCCCCAACAATGTCCCAAACGACATACATAAGATGCACTTCTTCAAATTTAATGAAATATGGAGCTAGTGGCATCAATCCAACATTAACATAAGGGCTTGCATGTTTTATTTCAACAAACAAACATTGTCCAGTCGTCCAAGTAAACCTCCAGAAAATTGTGGATGGATTCTTTAAAGGCTGCGACCACAATCCTGGAAAAAAATGTGGGGATATTCTTTAGTCCAAATGACATCACAGTATAAGAAAAATATCCCCACTCCATTTCAAAGGTAGTTTTGGCTTGATCCTCCTATGAAATCCAAACCTGATGATACCCCAAAAATCCATTTGTAAAAGACTAGGCTTCTCGTCCCCCCACATTCTCCAAAACCTCATCAGTGAAAGGTGTAGGGAAAGGGTCGTGGACACATGCTGCATTAAGGATTCTTAAGTCTACACAAATTCAAATTTCACATGTCTTCTTTGGTTGCACCACTACGGGACTAATCCAATATGAATCCAGAAAGACAATAATCCCAACATCCAACATCAAATCCAACTCCTTGTGCACCTTTTCTTTATACTTGGGATTTAATCGGTAAGACCTCCTTTTGATCGATTTGGCATCCGTATTGAGAAAAATTTTCATAGCCCCCAATTATCCTGCAATTCCCTTAATTTGTGAGAAGTTGTGGGGAAAAATTTCCTCGTATTCCTTGAGTAGGTCGACTACCTAGGTAATCGTCTCCTTATCTCAATAATATCCAATGATATCCATTTTGGGTGCATCCTTAGTGCCAATATTGTGTTTCTTTGTCTTAATAGAGCCACTATAGTCAGGGACAATAATATCTATCACTTTTCCCTCAATCGCACTCTCTCCCTTAGATTATTTTATTTGCATTCCTCATGGGTCATCATCTTCAATATTTTCAACATTGACCTTCCAAAAATGGAAAACCTCTTTTAGTTTTTCCACTAACTGATGATATGAGCATACTACCCTTTATGTGGCGTCCTTTAGATGATGATGAAATATAAATTTCATAATCCGGAAGAGTGCCTATATTGGGATGAATCCTCTACTACGAGGAAAAACGTTGAGAAAAACTGTAAACTTACATGGATCCAATCTATTGTTTTCCTCATGAGATCCTCATGAATATACCATCTTCTTGGAACCATATCCATGTAATGAATGAATCAGTGGACCCATTGAATTCAATGAATATTCTTGGAATTCTAGCGTCGTTTGTAAAAATAAATGTGTTCTTGGGGATCTTTGGTGCCCTTATACAGATTGGACAATTCGAAGTAAAAAATGGGATGGAACCTGAATTTTATCAGCTTGGCCACCTGTGCCCAGTCCTAGATATTTTCATGGTGTGTCTCCCACCATCGTGCATGCATCCCTTGTACATTGGTATCCATGGCCTAAATCATATGTTCTAAAGGAACAATCTTCTCCATCTTCATTAGGAATTCCTCTATTGGCTCTGTTCCATCAAATTGTAGGGAATCACATAACTCATATCCAATCCAACATACTGCTTTAGTAATCCTTGCACATCTTTGAGTAAAGACCCCATACAAATTTTTCTTCCACCTTTCCATGGCATATTCTGAATCAATATCATAAGAATTCACACTTCTCCAGCTCAGTTTCCCATCCGTCATGGGATTGAAATAACCATATTTGTACTCAGTGATCTTATATATTTTCAATAACTGAGCTCCTCACATCCTCATACACTAACTCATTATATTTGTCCCCTTTATTAGGATCTAGAGGTGCGATCACACACAATAGGGTGTTCTTCTCAAATAACATCTTTCTCTTCTTCAATTTCAACACCACATTGTTGTCAAAGGCTCAATCAATGCCAAGTAGTGCAGGGTGGGTATTAGAATCATCCATAATCTCTATCACTTCAAATTTGACCTTCATCTTTACCCCTTCTATATTCACTTCAAATTTCTCTAGCTGGCCTATAAAATATATCCTATATTGATTTTCCAATTGTAGCTGGATGGGAAACTAGACCATATTGAGTTTACCCATAAACTATCAGGACTTCTTCAGAAGAATTTTCACATCATAACCCAGATCTAATGTGACTCCATACATTTCATAACTCCCAAATTCAATTGTCATCTTGAATTATTAGCCTATGCACTTATTGTTGCGCCTCTTTTGTCTCCTGAATGAGCAAAATAGAGGTTCTTACAAGCTTAGTTGGGTTAGCTAAGCAAGACAACAGTGAAGGAAAGGGTTAGAAAAATAAACATAAAAGACTAAGCTAAGAATTAAACTAGGAAAGGAAAAAACAACTAAACTATTGAGCATAAGGACATAAGAACAAGAAACAAACAAGACTCATGTCACCAATGGAAAGGATTGTATTAGTGAAAATAAAACACCGAGAAGAAATGGGACTTTGGGTCCCTTCTTCCTCCAAGGGAGGGCTCTTGAACCCCCAAGATTAAGCTCTTCTTACAACTTGAAAAATTGAAAGAAATGGTGAAAGAATCCCAAGCTAACCCACTCAAAAGGTGATGTGGATTGCCCAAATGGAATGGTKCTAGTATKCTCTTGATGAGAAAAYAGGATTCCCCAAGAGAATAACAACAACATAACCTTGCAAATGAATTCCTTGAAGATGTAGTGCACCCATGGCCTCCTTTTATAGCATAGATTTGAGGCATTATGCAACTAGTTCTTAGTGTGAACAAGGGGCCCTTTAGGGCACCCTTAATTCTTTGACCAACCCCCCACTTGGATTCCTCTCAGATTTGAGGGTCAAATCGACTTGGGAGTTGAACCAAAAGTGGGTGGGGGGGCGATAAGAACCATAAATGCGTCGTTCATGGAAGTGCGCGACTTTTCCTATAAACAGTCACACATGTGCGCGGGTTTTCCTATATAAAGTAGCACATCTCGAGCATGTGCGTGGTTTTTCCTATATAAAGTAGCGCATCTCAGGCATGTGTGTGTGATTCCTTTGGTGAATTTGGGCACTTCAATTTTTTGACCCAATTGTATAGTTTTTGCCTCTTGGACATGCATTTCTGAAGTTGTGGGTGAACTAATAGGTGTTTGGAGATGATGGATTCCTGTAACCATTTGCGGACGAAATTTCAGTGATAACACTTATGCTTACTGACCTAACACAAATATCTTTCCAGCAGGGGGGATCATATAGATCTATCGGTCTCTTCTTCCCCATGCAGGTCGTTAACATCTGTGTTCAATTTCTCACAACATCAAGGCCATTTAACAATCTCAAACAACAACATGAGAAGTTACTTACTTGATCTTCAGTATTTATCTTGCAATTCAAGTCACACAGTGCTTCTTCATGCATCACACACTTCAACTCCTCCTTGTGGTGTTCCTCAATCACTCTTTTCTTGGTGCATCATAGATCTTCTTGTCTGTGTGCTTTCTCAAACTATCTCTACATTGCATGTTGTATTTCTTTACGCATTTGAGCTTCCTCCAATGACTTCTACATCGCACAATATAATTCTTCATGGGTGTGAGCTTCTTCTAGTGACCTTTGTGTCTCTCTTTGGAATTATTCATGAATTTGGGCCTCTTCAAGTGACCTTTGAGTCACGTGTTTCATCTTTTCTCGCAATTTTTATTCTTTGAGGGACCTATGTGCCTCAAAAACAAATGTTGAGCAACATCGAACTTAGGATGGGGTTGCACTACCTTTCTAATATTCCACTTCGGCCTTTGACCCAATATTTCACCATGCTCAAATTCCATTCCTTTCTTGACTCCACCTCATGTTATCACCCAAACATCAACCTTCTCATACTTCTTCTTATTTCTTCATGGATCCACGTGCACCATGTTTCGATGTTCCTTCTTCCCTTCCCACTTCTACACCAAGTCTAAACAATCCTCTATAACATGATCTGGGATATAATAATACCCACAAAGAGCCTGTGGTTTGGTACATAACTTCTACACATGTTCAGTCTCTCCATAATTAAATCAAGTGGGGGGTCTATCTCCCCCTCCTTCATATCCTTGTCTGCAACCACATCCATAGCCACCTCTAGGACCTCCTTGATATCTGCCCCTCTCAGCAAGGCCAATATCACCACCCTTTTGTTCTTCTTGTACTTGGAATACATTGTGGGTATGGTCTTGCATCAACTGGAGTGATCGAAAGTTGTTGACATCATGTCCCATGAACTTATAGAATTCATAGAATAGAGTATGATGTGTGTTTTGATATTTCTCCAATGTTGGGTAGTGAGTGGTGTATAGCTCCATTGTTTGCAAATTTCGCACCATTCCATCTAAGGTCTAGTTGGAAATTGACACAGCACATCCATCACCACATAGTTTCCAAGTACATGGAACTCACCTATGCGGCGTCTCTCAGACCGACAATTGGAACACCATACTTGCTCATGCCTGAATTTTTCCTTTGCCATGTCCTACAATTGCATCATCAAATTGGCTAGTTATGACTGCACCTACTCCAATCCCGTCGATTTATCTTCCCCTTCTGGTGTATCCTCCAAGCACATTGTAATTTCCACTTCTTTTGCTTGAGTTGACACCTTCTTTCGGGTGATAATAACTTGGATATGGGAGAGTAACCCCACAATAAACCATTCTCTATGCTTTCTTATCTAAAATATTATTTTATGGTCTTTAATTCAACCTCATGAGGATAAGTCCCCCTGTATTTTTAAGAGGTGGTACTCTATTTTTAAATTGCATGTAGAAATATAAAAAATTCTTGAGAAGGACTAGGGTTATTTGAAATAAGTATTTACATGCAAAGAATACCTGAGACGGGACTAGGTATCTTACAAAGGAAACTATTTACAGTATATTATAGGATCGTGAACCAACGAAGTGTGAAATAAAATAGGATGAAATTTCCATCACAACATTGATCAAAATAGAACACAATATTCAAGGAAAGGAAGCAAGAAAATATGGACCGCATATGGCATATAACTTTAAATGATCATTTCACTAGGAACAAAAAGGATTATGATAGATATGCATTTGGAGTCTCATGCTTCAATCAAAGTTTTTGAGATCACAATAATGCAATATCCCAAAATATTTCTCTAGGAACCTCAAAACATAATATGTCTTTAAAAATAATAGAGTAAATTTATTGAAATACAAATAAAATATTTGTGTTTTTCCTTCAAAATGGACTTGGATGGGGCTCCCATGGACCATGAAATGAAAAGACCTAGAAGACACAAGAAAAACAATCAAGGATCAACGTGGGTTTCATAGATTCTTGGGAAATGGAAGGCACTATGACAAATGATTCTAGAAGAAAGATAACAAGGAGAGGAATAAGGTTGTTGCTTGACTCACTGTGATGGAAATTATTCTATCCTTTTACATGTTTTAAGGTTTCTCTTTTGTAGACGCTTGTTGTGGTTGAGGTGGCATAATTGTTGTAACTGTTTCTTGTTGTTCTGGATAAATGATTTTTATTAAGTATTTTCTTAAGCAATATTTAATATATTCCCTCATGGGGGCCACCATGATCTCATGCTTAGTCTTTATTTTGAACATCTCATTCTCCATCTCTCTTAGGTCCATGCCTAATTGGTGCAACATATCATCAACCTCATCATTTTTGTTGATGTATTTGACTAATCACCTTTTGATTTCTTCCACAAAGAATTATATTGACTTGGTGAAATCATTTTCCCATGCAACTTTAAACACATTAAGTTGGCATAATAATTTCTCTTTATATGAAAGTATTGTATCCATTAATAGACTTAGGCCATTGATTTTTTTGTGATATCAACAAGATTAAAGAATAGTTCACCTCTTTTTTTTTTACAAAATCTAATTCATTTATCATTTGTCTTAAAATGGTTTATTCTCTTCAACCAACATGCATTAATTTGTTTCATACAAATGTTTGAAGGAATGTTTTTCTCTCTTATGTGAGTATCACTTAATATTGAAACTTTAGTTGAGAATGTACCCACAACATCCTTGTAGAAACCTTCATCATTCTCTAGATATTTCTGAATATATTCTTTGAAGCTTGTAATTCTCATTTCAAAGTTGGTGGAACTCTATGTAAGATCCTAGATTTATTGGATCAAATATATTCTTTATGTATCATGTCTCCAATGTACTTTCTTATTGCTATAAACAAACTAGATGAACCTTTCCATTTGTTGTTGCTTTCTGGGATATTTTCTAAGGTGAGTGTTGGTTGAATTGTGTTTAAAGGTTCTACAAACAATGGTCATGGAATTAAAGATGCCTCTAATTCCTTTATTTTTTGTTTTAATTCTAAATTTTTCTTTTCAATGTTACTGACTGATTATTTCAGGGATTCTCTAGTTGCTTCATGGAATTGTACAATTTTGTATGGTGCAACCCCATCGAAATCAGTTGTTGATTTCCATTTCTCGGATACATTCTTGTTTTTTGTATTAACTTTCTGAATTAATTTTTTTTAGACGCTCGATTGTAGGATGTATGGTGAAAATTTATAGGCTCCTCTTCAAATATCTCTGGTTTTTGAGTGACTATCTCTTATACAATTTCTTTGGTTTCCAACAGTTTTTGCTCAGACCAGCTGGGTTCTTTGATAGGCTCATCTACATCCATAGCCCATGGATTTTCTTGAGTTTTAGGTATGCTCAATCCTGTTTTTTGCGTATCCCTTTTTCTTTTGGTAAAAATGTATACAGTATGAGATTTTTCTATATTGGGTCTTTATCACCACCATCATCTAAAATTCTGGTATGTGTTTTCTTCATATCCATACCACTTATTTTAGCTTTCGTTCTTATTGGGTTACTCTTTTGAGACACAATAAGTGGATTTGGATTTTTATTTGTTGTTTCTTTACCTTGTTGTCGATATCCCTCATTGGTACTGGCTAATTCTTCCACATCATTAAAATCTTGGTCGACCAAAATCTAAGGAAGATTCAAATGATCTACACCTCCTTCTTTAAACTATTCAATTTTGGTAAAATAATAAGAATAACCAATTAAGGACATATGTGTAGTAAACATATCATTTGGGTCGAAACCCTCAATAATTTCAACTTCATTTATTCCAAGTTGGTCAAAATGACATGCAAGTTCATCCAAATGGGAGTTGTGTTTTACAATATTTTCTCCTATTTTCCAAGGCAACAAGATGAATTTCTTCTTTCTCTTCTCGTTGAAGAAGTGAGCCCATGATTTGTATTTTCCGCAAACTTCTACAACAAAATTCTTGTATGATACATAAAATGGGAGGAGGAAAGGTTTCTCTTCACAACCAAATAACCTTATTATTGAAATATTTAGTGGTTTCAAAAACTCCTTTCTCCATGAGAAATATGGCAGCTTTGAGTGATAACCTTGATGTATTAAGGCCAAAGAATATTTTTTTTAACTCTAAGATAAAATTATTGTGAACCTGGTAAAAATAATACTAAGCTTTGTTGCTCCACAAGGATGAATACCAAGCGAAGACTGGTTCCAATTTAAAGTCAATACTCCTTGCCCTCGACAAGTCCTAAAAAACATGGCAATAAGCTATGGTGAAAATAATATAGGATGTCATATAAAATTTCCGAGTCTTTTTCAAATTAGTCAATTGAAAAGAGATTTCACTAGAAATGATGTGACCCCAGTCTATGATGGAATTTTTATGCAAAACAAAATGAAGGACATAAATGATATTTCTTGGAATAAAGGCCATGGATTCCATACCAATGATACGAGCAAATAACTAGGAAAAATCATTTTATGGGTATTTCAAGGAACTTACCTCAATCTTGTGAGCACTAGTGTTATTTCTTGGGTTGACCATATATTTATCAAGGAACTCGTCTCCTCATTTGTGTTGTTTTAAGAATTCATTGGCTTCTTCAACCCTTAATTGAATAATGGGCATATGAAGACATAGCATTCTGGTAAATACTAGAGGAGTTAAAGAGATAGGTTGTTGTCCTTGGAGCTAGATTATTCTCTTCTCTGAATTGCATTTATATTCACACCATTGAACAAGATCTCTAAAATTTGTTACCTCCGAAACACAACCAGCAAGGGCTATGCCTAAGGTCCAAACTTGGTTCATCTTTTTTTCAACGTGAGTGAGGGCCTTGTAGTAGTTTTAGGCTCGCGACCACTGGAACTCTTGATCTTCAAGTTCAAGCATATTTAGTGTATCCCCATAATACAATTCATTTATCTTACTTGAAATTATTTTCACTACTTTATACACTTGGTAATAGGTGGCACTACTATCAATATA
>ML788033.1:367044-377318 GCA_009831015.1 Picea engelmannii | reverse complement strand
GATAAGCATTTTTCTGTCTAGGGTTAAGGTCAAGCCTTAGAGGTCGATCTACTTGTCCGCAGGCAGATTTTCCTACAACAATGGTGCTATGGAGAAAATCCCCCTATACTGGGTCAAAGGTAAAGGCATAGTGATAACTCCCTTAAAAGACAATTCTACTCTTAAAATACCCCCAAACCAACTAAACTAAGTGAAGAGAAATAAAGGAAATATGATTAATAAATGCACTTTTAGTCCTTATGGTTGGTGTCAACCTCTTTCAATTGTTTTTGCCTCCTAGATTACTGCTCTCCTCCCAAATCTGACCTGCAAAATGTTAGGAATACAATGCAACAACATATTCTATCTCTACTAATCACCTTAAAATATTAGACATAGATGTAAAATGCATGAATCAACAAAATCATGTAGACACAATGTTTTGGGACAAGAATGAACTATTTTGTTCAATATTAAGATCAAAAGGATTATAACCTTTGTCGACAATCGCTCCATGAACTAGGTTCGGGCTCCTCTATCATGGCTCCAAGTTCATCAATCCCACATTACCTTATCACAACCAACTTATCACTTAGGAAAGGAGAAATGGTTGTATAAGGAGAAAGGGTTGGAGGGGAAGGATGAGGCCAAAACTCAGAATAGGATGAAAAACTTGGGCTAATAAGGGTAAGGGATTTTGGCATAGTTTTCTTATTCTCTTGCTTTTCATGTATAATGACACCCCAAGACCTATTTTTATATGAGAAAAATATGGTTATTTGGTTTGGGGATGGGCTACAAGGGGTAAAATGGTTAGGAAAACCACTATAGCCCGTAAACTCTGCCGACTTCCTTGCAATTTTATATTTTTGCAAATTTTAGAGGTAAATGCAGGATAAATAGCATGCAACTCGTGTATGTACACATGCTAACTAGCATGCATCACATGTGTGTATGTGGGATACTAGTACATCAGGACGCGTACATTATCCAAAAAGTGGTTTTTTAAGAGGAAGCCTCAACATTATTTTGGCAAAGTATGTAAGCGGAAAGACCAATGTCTTGTATGTATAGGTAAGGCATTTTTTGACTATAATAGATGCTCCCTAATGTGTGAGGTTATAAGAGGAACTTATGGCCAAAATACATTACAATATCTTTACATAGTGGGAAGTATGGAGTCAATTGAGCCCAAGACGAGTGTTTGTGAGCATGCCATCTACAAAAATAATAATAATCTCTATGAGGAGGGAATACCTATGCTCTGGATGAACTAAGCATGGTTTCCAATCAAGTACACTATAGATCCATGTCACAAATGATGACTAGAAAAAATATAAATGTCCATATAAATTGCAGCCATGAGAAATACACAACAGATCTACATCTCAATATCATATGATGATATACAAGTATAATATGATATCCATCTTCAAGAAGCATCATTTCCCGTGGCTGGAGATGAGGACTTCATCGTTTGAGCAATAACTTCAAGATATTCAAAATCTCAGGTAGGAGCACAATAGGAGTGTAAGAATCACTACCTTGAGGTCTTCGACATGTCATCGAGGAAAGACTAGAGGATCTCAAACATCAAGTGCAAAACTTCATTGATTTTGAATCTGAACTTGACTGGACTCTCGGGATGGCCGACTCATGAAAGTTAAGAGATAAAATGCAGAATGGACAACTTAGGTTGGAAACAAATTCCCTTGTACAAAATCATGACAAATGGATGAGAATCATGAAGCTTGATATTAACATAAGTCTATGATACAAGAGGCACCAAAAACTCTCCATATGTTTGGAAGAGTAACCAAACAAAGGAGGAATCAACTCTATGTAACAAGAACAACTTCCTATGGTCATACTACATCCCAATACTTGGCAAACAAACGAAAGGATGTGTTTTTTCCAAGGGAGACTATCTTGCTGCCGAAAAAAGAGAATGTATATCCCGTCCCCTCTTTTTGGAATATTTTATTTTTTTGTCTTTTAAAATTTTTTAACGAGCTTGATAAAGAATAAAATAATGCTATGTTACAAAGGAGGAACAAGTGTCATGGGAAATAAAACTAGTTCCAAGTGCATGGAACATATTAATGCTCAGTGTAAGGAGACATGTGCAGAATAAGGACTTTCAGGAAAATTCCTCCATGGGTCAAGGTGTTAGATCGCAAGGGAAAAAAGTGCTACAAGGCTTGCATTTAAGGAATACTTTTCAAGGTTCAGTTAATAACAACATGAAGATGACATTAGGCCAAAGACAAAAGGATGAGACATGTGATGCGATTAAGTATGAAACAACAAGACTCCTTCCATGTGAAGTTTTATGAGCCCAGAGAAGGTAAGTTCGATGGTTTTTCACATTTAGAGATCTTGAAAAACACTAAAAGACGATTCCATAGTGTTATTTTTTGTAATTAGTCTAGTCGGTTCAAAAAAGGGTTAAACGTATACTGAAAGAACGTCTCTTCAATACCATTTTAATGAGTGTGATTGAGACAAGATCACTCGACCATATTTTCAATTTTAAGGAATATGAAAAGAGCTTAACTATGGACTCACATCCTTTTTCTAAGTTTAGTCTCCTTAGCCCGAAAAACTATAAAATGTAACTTAGGAGAACTCTCCTGGTAAGACATGTCTCCCAAGGTGTACCTTTTTCCTGGATAATCTATTGGCTGGAAAAATGGTTAAACTTATGCCAAATAAAGATTCCTTCTGGACCAATTAGGGACTGTGAAAGGAAGAAAGGTCACTCAAAAATATTTTCATATTTAGGGAGTCTGAAAAGAGCTTAACTATGGACTCCGAGGTGGTTCCTTTTTTGTAAGTAATCTCTAAGGCCTAAAAAAGAGATAAACCAAAACCAAGGAGAATGGCCATTTTTCAAAAATTTAGTCCCTTAGACCTGAAAAAGGGTTAAACTTATGCCTGAGAATACTCTCCTAGCAAACTAAATCTCCTAGGGCATGCCTCTATTTGTAAATTAACTGCCCAGAACGAAAAAGGCGTAAAATACCACTGGAAAAATGTTCCTTCAAATTTGAGTTTGATGAGCGTGAAGGGAAACAAGATCACTCGACAATATTTTCATATTAAGAGAGTCTTAAAAAGGATTAAAGAATATTCCAGGGGGGATTCTTTTCTTAAATAATCCATACAAGACCAAAAAAGAATAAATAATCTCTCGTTAGATGTTTCTTTCAAAGTTTAAACGAGCTTGAAAGACAACAAACCATGCTCTAGGGGAGTCCCTCGGGTATAGGCCAGAGAAAGATGAAGAAGAAGTATGAGTATTCAACACAAAGTCATGGAGGGACTAAACAGGACTCCCGTGCCTATGAATTACTTCAGCATGGGTACAAAATGACAAACAAGGCTCTAACTAGGATGCACATGGAAGGAAGGCTCTACCACATAAATTACGACACACTTATCAACAAGGAAGGTTAGTGTCACAATTCAGTGGGGTTGATCCTAAGGCTAAATGAACCAAGAAAAGGATAATGCAAAAAATGCAAGTAGGGAAAAATCTAACCTATATGCCATTTTTGAGGTCAAAACCTGTTAGAACGGATCGATACAACTAACAAATGTCAAAGAAAAATGTCTCCAAGAATATGTATATAAGGCCAATAACACTCATCCAGAAGTTAATAAATCCAATATAGATAGAAACTTCGGAAAAATAAGAGGTGCTATTGAATACAAATCTTGAAAACAACAAACCTGGACTGTACAATATGGTACAAGGCACCACACATCCTTACGGCTCATGCATAGTACTGGTTCAAGTAGAGCCCACTGCTAGGCTCTGACTAAGAGTCTCTTTGATAGTCAACCTAGAAAGTCTCCAAAAAGGGAAGAAAACATAAACCACGATGTAAGTCTTTCCACGGTATATAAATTGTAGTCATGGCTTCAAGGATAGCCTCATCCGAAGGTAATTCAATATCCAATAAATCACACAAATGAGGAGGCTTGACATTCCCAAAGGGAGAACCAAAGTGACCACATTCCATATGATGATGGAGGTTTTTTCCAAAACCAATAGAGTCTATCAATGAAGAATCATAAGAACAAAGGCTTGAGGATCTACAAATAGTGAGTTTAGACTCAAAAGGAAAATTGAGATCACTTGGACCAAGAGGGGGAAGCAAGGGTTCCCATGCCCCCATTGGATAAACCAATGGATCAATTGTTGATACCAATTCTTGAGAAGGAAAACATGAGTGAACAAGTTCGAGGATAAGATGCCACATAATTAATCCGTGGTGAGGTAGAGCCTACATGAAAACTAGGAACATATAAAGGGGTATCCTGAACAAACACCAAATTAGGATGGTGATTATCAGATGCCACCTGGTCAATAGTGAAAATGATTCCATTGTGAGGGAAATGCATCACCCGGAATAGCATAGACAACACAACATTCATAGCATATACATAATCATGCCCGAGAAGCATATTGAAATCTAACGGGACTTGCACCACTATAACATCGACAAGGATAGTCTTCTTTCCTAACAAGATCGATAACTAAGGAAGACCCCATAAATATTCACTAGGACATCTTTTAAAATCCAACAATTCATGTGAAGCAGACACAAGCTCAGGAGAACCCAAATCTTGCCAAGATGAGGATGATAAAATACTTGTGGAGGATCCTTCATCCATAATACATCAGTAAATGGTTTTTGAATTAATTTCAACCCTTAAATGAAAGGGTGAAAAAGAAGGAAGACAAGGCTCAAAAAGGTCATTCCAATCAAAGGAAACCATCCTAAGAATTGGAGGGGGTGTGCTCAAAGTGAGAGAAATTCCCCTTTTTTTTGAAAGTACTGAACTATAAATGCTAAAAACATAGTCGGTAGACGTATCACTCCCCATCAAAAGAGTCGTATCAACCAAATATTTCATCAGCATGACCACTTTGGTAGAATCGACACTCTTGAATAGAAGAGTGGGATCAAGAGAATATTTCATTGGTGTGACCAATTTTCTATAATCGACTCACTCAAAGAGAAGAGTGGGATCAACCTAAGATTTCATATGTGTGACCAATTTCTCAACCACTGGTTGAATAGGATGCGAGATGACATGATCTGAAGGCACATCATCCCCCAAAATATGAGTGGGACTAGCCGAAGATTGTATCTACATGACCACTTCATCAACCAAAGGCTGAATAGATTTTGATGAAACCTTAGAAGACTCAGAATCAAAAGAACTTGCATATAGGGACCAAAATCTTCATTCCTCTAGAAGGCGAAAGAATAAATGAGTAAGGTGATCTCCCTTGCAAATCTTACAAGGGAACTTAGGGTTATGTCCTATCCATCTAGGTTTCTCAACATAATCAATGCCCCCAACATGACTTGTAGTGGTTGGATGCACATCTCTAACATGACTTACAAATGTTGGTGATTGGTCAAGAACATGACTCGCAGAGGCTACAGACCTATCACGAGTATGACTAGTAGTGAATGAAAATTTTCCCCCAGTATGACTTGCAAAGGTTGGGTGCGCATCTCCAACATGACTTGCAGAGGTTGGTGATTGGCTGATAACATGACTCACATAGGCTACATACTCATTTCCAGTATGACTGGCATTGAATGGACTCTTTCCACCAGTATGAATTGTAGAAGTTGGGTGCACATCTCCAACATGACTTGCAGAGGTTGGTGATTTCTTCTTCCTATTCTTCCTCTTTCTATTTCATTTAGAACTATGGTTGCTAGTAGTTATACTTTCACCAGAAAAGGAAGAAGGAGGAGGAGAATACTTTGTTGATGAATGGACATCAACATGTTTCCCATGAAATAAGGTGCTTAACTGAGAATCTTCAAGATAATTCATTACATTTGGAATGGTACCCAACCAAACCGGTAGTCCCACATTCAACTCAGGAATGTAAAGCATGGCCATCAAAGGGACACCAACATTTCCGAAGAAAGGAAATGAAAAAGAATCCCCTTGCGAAGAAGTTCCTTGGTTGGTATTTTCAGTAACATTTTCCATGAAGATTTTATGCATAGGTTCTTCCCTTGCGGGGTCGTTCAAGTCCATAAAAGTCTCACACGCCAAATCTAACAAACTAATGGTATAAAAAAATGCCTGTAAATAGGAGGCTCCATTTTTCTAAGAGGAAGGCCGAAAAGTCCTCTTGATTGGCGGAGTGGGAGGTATACAACCTTAGGTCAAAGAACAAAATAAATGATTGACTAACTCACTATGGAAAATTAGGGAGCACAAAGAACACCACTAAGAAGAAAAACCTAAAAAGATATAAACCACACAAACTACCCTTCTAAATACTTTCAACCCAGGGAGATGAAGTCCTAATATTCCAAAGAATTCAAAAAGGAAAATGACTGGTCAAGAGAAGTAGTTACCCAAACCTTCGACTGATGGTCCCTTCTGGTGTCTCCCAAAGAATACAAACTCTACCTTAGGTATCGTGATACACCCCTTGCAGTCACCTGTGTGTCAACCTATATAATGGAAACTAGGCCACCAACTTGTAATCAACAACCAGGGGGGTACCGTCGATAACCGAGCGAGTGTATGGGCAGGGTAACTAAGCCTGAAGATCCTCCTGAGGCCTGAAACACAATAGGGCGAGGATCAATATTAGAGTACCTTGGACGGATCCAAGTGTCTCATAGGTCTAACACAAGTAGGGCTAGTAACACTACAAAATTCACCCCCAATACACACTCTCCGAAACACTTTTTTAGGATCAGGAATGTATATCTTCTTCATCGTCCTCCACCCGGCCTCATGTTTGAATCTTGAGTGAGAGGATGTTCCCAGATTAAGTAATTACAAGGTGTATTTTTCACACCCTAGCACAAACAACTAAGTTAAGTTTTTGGCTAGCCTTGGAAAGTTTACCTCTCCACACCTAATCTAAGGCCCTAGCCTAAGCTATTGGTGAACCATAGAAAAAGTGTTACTAATATATTTTAGATTAGTACATTCATTTTAGGGGATTTTCTTACTCAAGGAATGGAAGTGCAACTGATGTTATTTGAGACTTGAAAAAATGAAACTTATAAGAACACTGGAGAATAAAAATTTACACTAATCCTTCAAATAAAAAGAGTTTCAAGGAAGAAAAAGCATGAACAATCCTTCAAATTTAAAAACATGATCTTTTCTCCTTTCCATGCAAAATGCACAATGCAACTTTCGAGTGAAATAAAAGAGAAAATGAAAGGATTTTCTTTCTTATTTTTCTTTTGAAATTCTTTCAAGATGAGAAGAAAACAAAACCCTATGCCAATTTATTTTTCTTTTTCAAAAAACAATGCAAAGCAAATGCAAAGAAAGAAAGAGACCTAAAAAACTAGGTTTTCTTTTTATTTTCTTCCAATCAAAGCAGAAATAAAAAAAAGATGCTAAAAGAAACTACAAAATACATGATTCATGGCCCCCCTCAACCATGAGGGGGAATTGTTTTTAAAAGGAAACTCATTTTTCTTAAACTTCAAGCTAAAAATAAGCAAAAAATGCTTGGAAACACACAGAGAGAAGATGTTTATTTATTATTTATTTTTATTTCATAAACAATCTGAGCCTGTAAACTATCTTAACCCCAAATGATAGAAGCTTTTGGAACTCAAGAAGACCTTGAAACCACAAGTTTCCTATAGGAAAAGGAAAATCTTTTGAAAAAATTCTCCAAAACAACAGAGGCGTGTGTTGTGCACGACTAACTTGCGTATGTACAAGGGCTGTGTATAATGTATGATGCATATGTATGATTGTTGTACAGAGATCAGGGCACATACACCTATGAAAAGTTTCAAAATAAATAATTTTTTTTGGATAAACAACTTAGGAAAAGGAGGCTGGTAGGAACCTGGAAGGTGACCAGAGACCCAACCTAACTCAGAACCTTAAAAAACTCAGAAAGAAAATGAAAATCAAATCAAACCAAGATCTCCCACTAAGACCCTAAAGAGACTCCCGAGTGGAGTCACCAATTCTACTATGGGGAAAATCCCCCTATACTAGGTCAAAGGTAAAGGAGGAGCACTAACTCCCTTAAAAGATAGTTCTACTCTTAAACTATCTAAAAACCAACTAAAATAAGTGAAGTTAAAGAAAGGAAACTTGATTAATAAATGCACCTTTAGTCCTTGCAGTTGGTGCTAGACTCTTTCAATTGTTGTTGCCTCCTAGATTATTGGTCTCCTCCCAAAGCTGGCCTGCAAAAGATTAAGAATACAATGGAACAACATATGTTATCTCTACTAATCACTTTAAAATATTATACATAGATGTAAAATGCATGAATCAACAAAATCATGTCGACACAATGTTTTGGGACAAGAATGAACTCTTTTATTCAATATTAAGATCAAAAGGATTACAACCTTTGTCAACAATCTCTCCACGAACCATGTATGGGCTCCTCTATCGTGGCTCCAAGTGCATCAATCCCACGATAGCATCTCACAACCAAATTATCACTTAGGAAAGGAGAAAGGGTTGTATAAAGAGAAAGTGTTGGAGGGGAAGTCTGAGGCCAAAACTCATAATAGGATGAAAAACTTGGGCTAAGAAGTGTTGGGTATGTGTTATATTCATTGCATGTGTGTGTGTGGGTGCGTCAGATTCAACAACTTTGTTTGATGATCCCTTTAGTAGTGCTCTTTGTGTCATGTGTTTCAGACACTTTCCTAGGGGGGGTAGGTATGCCCCCCCTAGTTACACACAGTGTTCAACACTGGGCGTTATGCCGAGGTTGACGGGGTTCGGGGGAGTGCCCCAATTTTTTTTTTGGGTGATTTTTGCTATTTTTAGCGATTTTATAAATTAATCCCGAATTAAGGGATTAGGGTTTTGGTATCTACGGAATACCTAAAAACATTGTATATATTGTATGTTGAAAGGTGAAATTTGATATAATGAAGATAAGAAAGGTTTTCCCGATTGAGGGTTTCCAGTATAAAATCTCTGTGTACTCTGTGTATAAGCCATTGATTAAATTCTATTTTTCTTAAGAATCTATATGCATTGCTTTACTTCACATGTTTACAAATTACATGTGGTATCAGAGCTCATTTTTGGCTTCAGAGGGACGCCTTTGTTTCTGAGGGTTTGGCGGGGTCTTGATAGATCAAGTTGATCTTGGGTCTATGATAAACCTAGGTTTAGTGGGATCTTTTGCAATGGTTATTCAAGTGTAGAAAGAGGAATGGTGAGCTCTTCTAGAATCGAGATATAGAAGTTCAACGATAAAAAATTTGAGCTATGGAATCTTAAGATGAAGGACCTTCTTATAGACAAAGAACAATGGATCGCTGTGGATCCTGGTACACAACCTACTGGAACACCATCTACTAGCACACAGGCTACTGGTACACAACCTACTAGTACACAAACTACTAGTACACCACCTATTGGTATGCCGAAGGAAGATTGGGAGAAGTTGGACAGAAGAGAAAGGAGTACGATTCAAATCTACCTGGCAGATTCAGTGTTGTTGAATGTCTCGGGAGAATCTACAAAGAAGGAACTATGGGATAAGTTTGGGAATTTTTATCAATCAAAGTCCCTAGTAAACAAGCTATTTCTTTGAAAGAAGTTGTATCATCTTAGGATGGAAGATGGAGATTCAGTGACAAAACATCTAAATGCCTTTAATACTTTGGTAAGTCAACTTGTCTCTGTTAATATTACGATTGCAGAAGAAGATAAGTGTATTACTTTGGTATGTTTTTTTCCAGACTCTTGGGATAATCTGGTTGTAGCAATTGGTAGTACCACTCAATCTACATTGAAGTATGAGGATGTAGTTTCATCCTTGTTGTTTGAAGAGATGAGGCAGAAAAGCATGGATAGTCATAGCACAGATGCTTTATTTGTAAGAGGTCATACCCAAGACAACAATTCTGGTAATTATTCAGGGGGGAGACATAAATCTACAGGTATATCTAAGTCTCCAGGAAAATCTTTGAGGAAATGATGGAAGTGTGGTAAAACAGGGCATTATAAGAAAGATTACAAGTCTAAGAAGGTTGATAAACCAAAGGGATCTGATAGTACCTCTTCCACAGAGGAAAAAACCTCCACTGAAGAAGGAAGTGATGTTTACCTAGCATCTACAGGTACACATGAGGACCATGATGTATGGTTGATCGACTCAGGTGCATCATACCATATGACTCCTCACAGGGAGTGGTTCTCTGAATATGAAAAATATGATGGTGGTGATGTATTCCTAGGAGATGACTTGAAAACCAAAATCATGGGACGTGGAAGGGTTAAGTTGT
>ML788033.1:339141-366091 GCA_009831015.1 Picea engelmannii | reverse complement strand
GAATGAAACCCTCTCTTCAACATCTTAGAGTGTTTGGTTGTGATGCTTATGTACATGTTCCAAAGGAAAATAGGAGTAAGCATGATAAAAAGTCTAAAAATTGTATCTTTATTGGTTATAAACATGGTGTGAAAGGTTATAAGCTTTGGAACCCATAAACCAAGAAGACTGTTTATAGTCGAGATGTTTTTTTCAGAGAGGCAAAAGATGTGTCCAAACAAGAATTCCTACCAACACAAGACGAACCTGAGAAAATAGAGCTTGAGTTGGATGATGAAAAATATGAATCATCTGAAGAAGAGGAAGCAGAAGAAGAAGAAGAACCTCATACCCCAGTATTGAGGAGATCAGTGAGAGATAAAAGGCAACTAGAAAGGTAAAGTCCACCTAATTTCCATTCCAATTTTGCCTTATCTATTACTGATAATGATCCAAAAAATGTCATGGAAGTAGTGAATTTAGAGGATAGTAAACTCTAGAAGAAGGCCATGGTTGAAGAAATGGATGCCTTGGATAAGAATGAGGCATGCGATATAGTTGATTTTCCAGCTGGAAGAAAATCTGTTGGTAGCAAATGGTTGTTTAAGAAGAAGTTTAATGCACAAGGTAAAGTGGAGAAATACAAAGCTTGGTTAGTAGAAAAAGGTTATTCCCATGTAGAGGGAATTGACTTTGGTGAGATTTTTTCTCCTGTTGCTAAGTTAACTTCTATTAGATTTATTTATCTATTGTTGTTGCTTTTGATCTTGAAGTGGAACAAATGTATGTGAAGACAACATTCTTACATGGGGATCTGGAAGAAGAAATCTACATGAACCAGCTAGAAGGATTTGTAGTGAAGGGAAAGAAAGAGTTGGCCTATAAGCTAAATAAGTCACTATATGGTCTGAAGCAATCACCTAGGATGTGGTACCAAATTTTGACACATACATCCTTGGATTGGGATTTGTAAGAAGTTGGGCTGATCATTGTGTATATTCCAAGCAGGTTGGTAATCACTTCATTTATGTAGTGTTGTATGTTGATGACATGTTGTTGGTAAGAAATAACATGGATGCTATCAAGGAGGTGAAATCGCAGCTATCCTCAAAATTTGACATGAAGGATCTCGATGCTGCTAACTTCATTATGGGAATGGAGATTAAAAGAGATCATGCAAACAAGAAACAATGGTTGAATCAGAGAAAATATGTTGAGACGATATTGCAGAGGTTTAATATGCATGGAAGTAAACCGGTCAAGGTTCCTATTCCTATAGGTGTAAAGTTATCTACAGATCAGTGTCCCAAGACACAGGAAGAAGAAGAGGACATGTCCCATGTTCTATATTCCAGTGTAGTTGGTAGTTTGATGTATGCAATGGTCTGTACTAGACCGGAGATTGCACATGTAGTGGGAGTTTTGAGCAGGTATATGTCAAAACCATAGAAAGAGCATTGGACAACAATAAAGAGGGTCTTCACGTATCTTCGTGGCACCACCAGTTATGGATTGTGCTACCAAGGAAGACCAGGATTGGACAAAGTGGTGGACATACATGGCTTTGTTGATGCAAACTGGGCTGGAGATCTGGATCGCAAAAGAACTACAAGTGGGTATGTGTTTAACCTATTTGCAGGAGCAAATAGTTGGATGAGTAAAAGACAGGCTGTAGTGGCACTCTCAACTACAAAAGCTGAATACATGGCAACCACTCATGCAAGAAAGGAAGAAATATGGTTACAAAGATTGTGTTCAGGTATTGGGTTAGTACAACAAGCAGTGAGATTAGATTGTGACAGTCAGAGTGCAATATTTTTGGCAAAGAACCTAGCTTATAATTCAAAGACAAAGCATATTGATGTCCAGTATCACTTTGTGAGAGACATAGTTGAGGAAAATAAGGTGTTGTTGGAAAAGGTTGACACTTTGAAGAATGTTGCAGATTCATTGACAAAGTCTATGAGCACAGAAAATTTCTCTTGGTGTAGAGTAACAATGGGCATTTTTTCCCTATATTGTTGACTATATAATTCCCTGGACCCCTGGATGCAAAGAAAACAACAAGTGGGAGAATGTTGGGTATGAGTTATATTCTTTTCATGTGTGTGTGTGGGCGCGTCAGATTCGACAACTACATGTAACGATCCCTCTAGTAGTGCTCTTTGTTTCGTGTGCACTGGGTGCTTTCCTAGTGGGGGGGCATGTATTCCCCCCCTGGTTACGTGAAATGTTCAACACCGGGCGTTAGGCCGAGGCCGACGGGGTTTGGGGCAGTGCCCCAAAATTTGTTTTTTGGGCGGTTTTTGCTATTTTTAGCAGATTTTGCTATTTTTAGTGGCTTTCTAAATTAATCACGGATTAAGGGATTAGGGTTTTGGTATCTACGAAATACCTAAAAAAATTGAATATATTGTATGGTCACATCAATGGTGAATGGTGAAATTTGATATAATGAAGATAAGAAAGGTTTTCTAGGTCGAGGGTTTCCTGCATAAAATCTCTGTGTACTCTGTGTATGAGCCATTGATTAAATTTTGTTTTTCTTAAGAATCTATATGCATTGATTTACTTCACAGGTTTAAAACTTACAAGAAGGGGAAGGGATTTTGGCAGAGTTTTCTTATTCTCTTTCTTGTCTTGTCTAATGACACCCCAAGACCTCTTTTTATATGAGAAAAATATGGTTATTTAGTTTGGGGACAGGCTACAAGGGGTAAAATGGTTAGGAAACCCACTATAGCCCATAAACTTTGTCGAATTCCTTGAAATTTGATATTGTTTACAAATTTTGTAGGTAAATGTGAGATAACTAGCATGCAGCTCACGTATGTACATGGGTTAACTAGCATGCAACACATGTGTGTACATGGGATGCTAGTACACCATGACACATATATTATCCAAAAAGTTGTCTTTTAAGAGGAAGCCTAAACAATATTTTGGCAAAGTATGTAAATGGAAAGACCAATGTGTTGTATGCATAGGTAAGGAAATTTTGGACTATAACATATGGGAGAGGGTAATTTTGTGGGTTGCATAAGTAAGATATTCATTATGTAGATCGTGGTACTGTGGGTCTGCGGGCATGCACGAGTAAAGACATAGGGAAAAAGGTAAATGGGATAGTCAGTGGTCTTGCATCTGTATTTCAGGAAAACGACTAAGTATGAAAAGGTAAAAAGTGCATTTTGGAGGATGCAGAGATTGAAGTGAAAATTGAGGGTAGTGCAATTTTGGGTCTGTGTACCTAGGGACATGTGGGTCTGGGACATGTTGTACTCCCACATCACTTTGAAAAATGACCAAGTGCTGAAAAATTTGAAAGACGAAAAAAAACTAAGTATAAATACATAGGTTTATGAGTGTGCGATCATGAGAATTCAATGGTAGTGTGACCCACAAACTACATTTGAAAGGATAAAGAAAATAAGGGAATTCAAGAAGAAAAGAAAAACAAAGGAAGAATATTAAGAATAATTATGTATGTACAAATATTGATCATGAATGTGGATAAACAATGTTGTACATATTGGATATGGAATGTCATCCTATCCAACAAAATATTGAACCGTTGGTCATAATCCCACAATGTTTCAACCTGCTTCTGCTTAATCTCCTTGATCTCTATAATACATTGAGATTCTGACTTAGGTTTCTAGAATTCCTTAAGTATATATCTCTTAACTTCATCAGGGACCTCACCTATCCCACCGATGCAATGGCCTTGTACTTCATGTACTACGTCAAGGTTTTGTCCCTAAATGTAGTTTCCAACCATGCAATCTTCGTTTCTTCATATGTGATCCTCTTCACAGACCATATCCCTTCACACGTGAACCAATGATGTTCTAAATCATATATACCTGTTCCCTAGAACATGGGTAACCTCAGGGTACTATCCTAATTCACCATTCTCAATATCAAACTCTGATCTGACTGTTGAGTGTCAGGATTCTCAATATCAATATTCTTCTTGGTGAAGTAGAACTGACTTCACCTTCTTCCTCACTCATCACTTCTCTTTTGTCTTCTCCTACTCATTTTTCTACTTCAATCTCCTCGCTGTCCATTATTCATTCTTATTTGTTACGAATATGCAAGGGGAATGGTTCAAAGGGGGGGTAACTCCATCTTATTATAACATTTCTTGTGAGGTGACCCAAAGAGTTTCCTACTTGTAACTACGCAAGACCATCTACTATTGCTAACTCTTCTCCCCCACCACTAGGGGATCCTCCATATTCCTCTTCTTCTCCTGGACCACTACTCTCTACCTCATCTTCCTCTAAGTTTACACCAATCTGCAACAACCAAGGGGTTTGGAATTCATCTTCTAGGCCCCTACGACTACTACTACTAATGTTGGTATCCCCAATGGACACCCTACTCTCAATGCCACTCCTCTTCATGAGCCTATCGTCATCCATGCTCCTTTGTGGAACATCATACTCTCTCACACTTCCTCCTTCCTATTCATCCTAGTCCTGAACCCTCATCACGAACCCCTTGCTATATTTATTTTTCTTCTTTTTTTCGCTCTCCTTCTTGACACAACCCTTCTTGCATATATTTCATCTTTTTCTATCCTATGTTCTTATGGGTCCATCATATTCATAAAACAATTCTAACAACTTTAGGATCCTTATCAACGGATCCATCTCCTCTCCCATTCCCCCCCTTCTTTTCATCCCCCCCAGTGCTAGGGGAGTCTGTTCAACCATCCTATCGGGATCCATGCACATCAACCCTTTCTACACGAAAACCATATTTATGTTGATTTTCTATCAAATTCAACACTTGGTATGATCTAATACCATGTTGATATTCATCCTCTACTCAACACCCGACAATTAGATCAAGATAAAATCACTTTATCTACTAAAATCACAACTGAGTAATCAACTGAACATGGAGCGGAAGCATAAAAAAGGAAACCAAATCAAGCACACATAAAGAACAATATTTTTGGGTAAAAACCACTTAAAAAACCCCAAAGGGAAAACCAGTCCAATGAATATTTTATTAAGTCCAAATCAAGGTTCCCGTAATAGGGAAAATCACCCACTAAGAGAATTATACACTGCAGACAAACTTGGAAACTCTTGTGTTGTTGTACAACCCTATACCAACATGTTTCCCAAGTCATACATGATTCATCTCTCCGTGAACCATGTATATACATGAATGTCTACATTCTGTATCACATATATGTCCAAAAAACTTGTATGACAAGCTCCATACAATTTAACACTTCCCTTTGGCTCTTGTCCTTTGAAACCCATCTATGGTTGCCTATGGTCTCTCTCCTCCTTGATCTATATAACCTCTATATGGAAGTCCTTCTCTAAGTATCCAATATCTTTAATCAAAGTCCTTTGTGATCCAACCTTCTGATCAACACTTGGATGAAATATCTTCACCCAACCTATGATATCTCCTCACTCTAGTGTAAGAAAAAGTAATTTTTTTCTCCTACACTCCTCACACTGGAAAAATTACTTCTTTGCTATCCCTGATATTGACATCTCACCAAATATCCCGATATTAGCATCTCACCAAACATCCTGATATTTGCATCTCACCAAATATCCTCAACCTTGGAATCTCACCAAAGGTCTCTTTCTCTTGGCATCTTACCAAGAGTCTCTTGATCATGGAATCTCACCACGATACTCACCTTGGTCTCCCTTCCAAGGTCCTCTTGATATATGTCATCAAGAGTGAATTCCTCTCAAAGTCTCTCACAAGTGTATCTCACACAAGTCCTGACTGTGTCGACTCCCTCAACACAAGTCTCTCGACCTCGACCTCTCGTCAAAAAGTGTCTTCCTCTTATAATCATGAATTAAAATATAATCTAATATCCAAAGTGATCTATTTTTTAGATTACTTCTCACACCCACTTAATATTTAGATTACATGTTACATGCTAAGCATGTTCTTTAAATAACTCAATTAATTAATAAATACAATTTTATTTAATTAATTCCATTTAACTAAAGTAAAATCAAGACTATAAGATTCTTGACGACTTCCACATGCTAGACACATGCCAATGCAGAAGTAACTATCCGATTCTACCACTAACATAAAAAATCACTCTTAGCAAGGAAGGTACTTCTCCAACCTGGAGTTGGCTCAATATTCACTACTAGATACAATACCATGCCTACTCTCCAATACACCTGATTTGATGCTCCATTTGACAAAAAATATATCCCTACCATGATGATATGACTTGTCTCCAAAGACTCACTACCTATGAACATGCTCCTAAGCATCTTGCATGGCCATATCATACCATGACTCCTTTTTGAGAGATTTGGAAGGCTGCTCCTTCCCACCCGAACCTGAAGGATGACTCCCTCTGAACCGCTCAACCTTCAGAGCTACCTACTTGTTCTCTACCACTCTACTACTTTCCACTTCTCACATAAGCTGGCCATTTATCCTGTATAAGTTTCTCTCTCTAACTCCAAATATAACTACTTTGTATGAGTTAGATCCTCTGGGCATGATGAGCATCTGTCCATCTTGGAATAATACTTCATAGCCCTTATTCTCAATCACTGATACTGAGATCACATTCATATTGAGTTATGGAAACCTTAACACATCTTGCACTCTCAAAACACCTCCTAACTCCACCCACAATGGAACTATTTTGGATCCCTTCACTGCATGCTTGGTCCCCATACCAAGTTCCACATGTATATCTTAGTCATAATCTGTGAAGTTCTTGAAAACCTATAGTGATCTTGTCATATGACATCAATCCATGATCCAATATCCCCTTGGATCCCTTTACAGGCTCATGTCCTAAGATAATGGTTCTCCCAAGGAATATAAATTAGTAAATTTCCAAGCCCTACAAACCTCAAGATTAGTCCTTCAATTTTGTTGGTTGACTATTATCTCTCTTGCTGCCCCTTTTCTCCTTTCCTTGAACCCTACCTTACACACTTTTTTGCTCCATATATGATTCATTAACTTCAATATATATATCATCCTATGATCTCTGGATGAACTTCCTTCTTCACCCATCTAAGATCCTTTTGAGTCATTGTCCTTTGTGGCTCAAGCACTTGAACAAAATTCTATCTTTACTCCTAAGTGGATGACATAGGAACATGAAAAAATTCCATCTATGCTCCTATGTGCTCTCATGTGGCTGATATATCTGGATGAAATTTCTTCTCCACCTATTTGAGATATCCTTGCTAACTTCCTAGCCTCTTGCCATTGCTCAACCAACCACCCAACAAAAAATTACTAATGAAACTTCCTTTGTACTGTTGTTTCCTATAAATAAATCCTTTGATTTCTTCCTGATGGTTTATAAATATGATAAGATATCTTGTGGATCTGTGCTTATTCATTCAAGCATCCACCTCAGTACTCTTGATCCCATATATATTCTCTTGTAACCCTAGATATGAACTTGATATATTCCATGGTCACTTAGATCTCATAGATCTACCATTTTGCAGTTGGTTTCCTCCCAGAGAAACCTTTCTATTTCTTTCCTTCAAAGCCTCGAATCTGATACCATGTTGAAATATTCCTGAGCGGATTCAACCCTTGGCATGCTCTAATACCATGTTGATATTCATCCTCTAATCAACACCCGACAGTTAGCTCAAGATAAAATCACTTTATATACTAAAATCACAATTGAGCAATAAACTAAAAATGTAGCAAAAGCATAAACAAGGAAATGAAATCAAGCACACATACACCAATATTTTGGGTATAAAACCCAGAGTTAAAATCATTCCAATGATGCTTTTATTAAGGTCAAATTAGGGCTCCCATAATAGGGAAAATGTCCCACTGAGAGAATTGTATGACCTTGTACCAACACATTTCCTGAGGCATATGCGATTGATCCCTTTATGAACCACGCATATACTGAATTTCTACACTGGGAATCATGTATGTGTAAGAAAACCTATAGGAAAATCTCTGTATGATCCAACACTTCTTTGTGTCTTCTATCCTTTGAAACCCATATGTGGTTTCCTTTGCTCTCTCTCCTCCTTGACCGATATAACCTCTATATGGAAGTCCTTATTCACCTATCCAAGATATTGAATCATGGTCCTTTGTGATCCATCCCTATGATCAACACTTGGATGAAATCTCTTCACCAAACATGTGATATCTCCTCACTCTAGTGTAAGAAAAAGTCCTTTTCTCCTACACTCCTCACACTAGAAAAATTACTTTTTTTCTATCCCTGATCTTTCCATCTCACCAAAGATCCTGATCTTGGAATCTCACCAAAGATCCTCAACCTTGGCATCTCACCAAAGGTCCCTTGCTCTTGGAATCTCACCAAGAGTCTCTCAATTGTGGCATCTCACCAAGATCCTCACCTTCGTCTCTCACCAAGGTCCTCTTGATCTCTCTCATCAAGAGTGACTTCCTCTCAAAGTCTCTGACAAGTGTATCTCACACAAGTCCTGATTATGTCGACTCCCTCAACACAAGTCTCTCGACATCGACCTCTCATCAAAAGTGTCTTCCTCTTTCTCCGTAGCCTTGTTTTTATAATCATGAGTTACAATATATTTCTAATCTCCAAAGTGACTATAGTTGATATTAATTCTCACATCCAATTAAGATTTAGATTACATGCTACATGCTAAGAATGTTCTTTAAATAACTCAAATAATTAATAAATACAATTTTACTTTAATTAATTCCTTTTAACTAAAGTAAACTCAAGAATAGAATATTCTTGATGACTTCCACACACTAGACACATGCCAATGAAGAAGTACCTATTTGATGCTACCACTAACATCAACACTTTATCTATAGTGGGATTTATTCTGACAACCTTCTTCTAGGAAATTATGTGAACTTCCTTTAAGCCTCACTAAAAGAATCAATGTACTCCACAACAAACTTGATTATATACCCTTCCTTTACCCAAGAAAACCAAAAATAAATGGCTCAAGCCTAATTTTTGTCCAATGAATTCAACCTATCAACCATGGCTTGATCCCAAACTATCATATCTAGTGGCATCAAAGAAGTATTAGTGGAAGTATGCCTTTTCATCCATCATACAATAAATAGGGAAATCTAGCAAAGAAATTCTCATGCATATTAGTGTAGAGATGCTTATACTTTCATTGCTTCACATTGACTCTTAGACCTTGAATTTCCCTCTGGGAAAACTCATGTTCATTTTCATTTAACCAATCTTTAATTTATTCCCGTGATGGATACATTCTCATTCTTTTCCTTCATCATTCAATACAATACTTCTAGGTCTCTACAATGGAACCATTTGTTGGGACATTTCACACTTGCACACATATTTCTTAATGTTGGGGCATTGAAGACCCAAGGTTCATCCATAGTGACCAACAAAAAGCCCAAGGAATAAAAAAATCAATCCTTAGCCAAGGATGAGAAAGGTCTCACCTAATATTCCATGAGGATCACAAAGACCATCTAGTCTTGTGTTGGGGATGAAGGAATAATCAGATAGAGATCCACAGGGGATTGCATTCATGTTATTCATTGCAACTTATATAAGATATGACAAGACATAATGGAATAAACACATTCAATAAGACACATAATTGACACATCATAGGTCCAGAATCATTGCAACTTTATTATCATCCTCATTCATGTTGATGTTTGGACAACATCAGGAAGACATTCTCTTAGAATAATAATCAATAATATAATTATTGATTATTAAATATCATATATAATAAGTAAATGATAATAATAAATAATTATTGATTATTCAAGGGACACATCCTTTCATGGATGGTCACCATATGTTCCCTATATATGGAACACTCATCATTGTAATAATATATCTCTTATGAATAAAAACAACATGGTATCAGAGCTAGACTGGGCTTAAATCATTCAGAAGAGGGCCCAAGAAAATGAGAGTAGAGTGAAATGTTAGGTGTTAAATTTATGGCATTGTTAAGGTCTCTATGTACAACATATTTACTTTTTTTTAATCCTACCTAAATTATAGAAAACATTCCATAAATTATGGTGGGCAGTGATTTCTAGTAAAAATATATAATTACCTAAATATGAGGAATGTACTCCATATTTTCTTCTACCTATATTTATGCAAAGAATCCCATGAATTATGGAGGAACAATTTAACAAATTCAAATTCTATGTGGATGTATTATAACCAAATTAATCTTTGGGTAGTTTCGAAGTATTCTCCAACTATTTATTAAAAAAAAAATAAAAAAATTAAATTAAATTTTTCAAAGAGACGTGTCTTTTTTTTATTAATCTAATATTATTATAAAAAAAGACTTGAAAGAAACAACACTTTCTGAGTTACCTAGTGATGTTATAGTGTTTACTAAAGTAATATCGTATATCATTGGAAGTAATTACCACTTGTGGAAAATTGTGCTTCTTTAATTTAACACTAGACAATCAACATGGGTAGTCGTATGACATAGAGTATATGATGGATATGTTGGTAGTCGTATGACATCGAGTATATTATGGATGTGTGTTGGTAGCCATATGACATCAAGTATATCATGGATGTGTGTTGGTATCCATATGACATCGATTATATGATGGATGTTTGTTGGTCATAGTAGAAGACATATTATTTGGATGGTCATTGTATATAGTTGTGCACAAGATAAATTGATCTCCTCTAGGAGATGTTTTTTGTTTTTCTTGTTTCTTTTTCTAGGAAGGTCACAGGTAATATCTCTAAGAAGGATCCATAATGATGTAGGAGGAAGACATTGAGGGAAATACCTTCCAACATGATATCAAGGAGAGACATTGCTAGACATCATGCTTAGAGACAAGAAGTCTCTAGGAGCAATGTACCTCCCAGGACGAGACATGCCAGATAGAAGAGATAGTTCCAATGATAATGGATACAATGTAATATACCATATACAAAAAGTATGCAGAACAAAAATAAAATGCTAGAAATGGCAGAATAACAACAATATAACCAAACAATCACCACAATAACATTGAAATGATATAAGAATAACAACAGAAATAACACTTTGATTCTGAGAGAAATGTTCATGGGCCTCTTTGAGGGGGAAAACTCTAGTTGAGAAGAGATATATTACAATAATATCCAAGCTAGGGTTCTCATACCCTTGACTCCTATTTATACTAAATATGTCTATCAAAAGAAGCATCTAGAGGAAGATCCTTCTAGAAGTGAAAGCTTCTATTAGGTATTCTTACATTTGACTTATTCTATTTTATTTCAAGGCCTTATTAATGTTGACATTTATCACATCTGAATATATTGTTCTACCTATGTGCGGGTTAGGACCCTAACATGTCCTCCCCCTTAAAAACATCCTATCCCCAAGGCTTGAGATGTGGAAATTGCTGCAGAATGGTAGCTGGTTCGCAAGTGGCATCTGCTGGAGTTGTATCTTTCCACTGGACTAACACTTCCTTGATGGTTCTTTGACACAGGCAACGCTCACGCTGGTCCAAAAATGCTTATGGATGTAGCCAAATGGATCCTTCTTCGTCTAACTTGGGAAGGTTGGTTTGAATTTGGCACTTAGCTTCAATCACCTTCTTTAAGCATGAAACATGAAAAATAGGATGTAGCTTAGAATGACTGGGCAAAGCTAACTAATAGGCCACCTATCCCACACGCTTGAGAACGGTATAAGGACCATAAAATTTGGGCGCTAGCTTCTAACGATTCTTGGCCTTGAGGGAATTTTGCTTGTAAGGTTGCAGTTGAAGAAACACCTAATCCCCTTCTGCAAATTGACATTCAAAATGACCTTGATCTGCTTGTTGCTTCATGCGATTTTGTGCCATGAACAAATTCTCTTTGAGGGTGTGGAGAATAGCCTCTCAAACTGTAAGCATTTGGTCAATCGCCTGGACCTTCGAGACACCAAGTAAGTATGAGAGAACTGAAGGTGGATTTTTTCCATATACTACTTCAAAAGGAGTCATGCATGTAGTTGTATGGTGTGAAGTGTTGTACCAACATTCAACTAGGGGTAACCATTGAGCACACTGCTTTTTATTTTTCGAGGCAAAACACCTCAAATATGTTTCCAAACACTTGTTGACAAATTTCGTTTGACCATAAGTCTAGGGATGATAAGATGTGACGAGAAACAATTGGGTGCCTTGTATCTTGAGCAGTTCTTGAGAAAATTTGCTGGTGAAAGTTAGGTCGCGATCAGAAATAATATAATGTGGCATGCCATGAAGCTTGAAGACCTGATCCATGAAATGTTGAGCCACTGTGGATGTTGTATATGGGTGTTGAAGAGCACATAAATGAGAATACTTGGAAAGGCGATCAACAACCACCATGATGACTGATTTATTTCCTGATTTGGGTAAGCCTGTAATAAAATCCATAGAGATATCCCTCCAAATAGCAGGAGGAATTGGAAGAGGTTGTATTGTGCCCAAAGATTTGACTGTTTCTCCCTTGTTGCATTGACACACATCAAATTCAGCGACAAAATTATGAATGTCTTGTTTCATACCATCCCCAAAAAAAGAACGTTTGACCTTGTCATAGGTTTTGGTAAACCCGGAGTGCCCGGCAGTGCGTGTAGCATGAAGCTCAGATAGTACTTTGGATTAATTTTGTATTGTTTACTTAAATACAAATGACCTTTGTATCGAAGCTCATCATGCAGCCAAGATTTCCCTGGGGAAGCTGGAGCATTGGACTACAATTGTTGGATCAGATGTGAACTTTTAGGATCCTGTAGCCATTGCTGGCGAACGGATTGGAGCCAATCTGGTACAATGAAGGAAAGAGAAAAAAGGGATCCGTCGTCTTCATATTTTCAGGAAAGTGCATCTGCAACCACATTGTCTTTTCCCTTCTTGTAAATGATATCATAATCATATCCAAAGATCTTAGTCACCCATTTTTGTTGATCCGAGGAGGAAATGTGTTGTTCTGGAAAATACTTGAGGCTTTGATGGTCTGTCTTAATTTGGAAGCATTTCCCCAATAGATAAGGGCACCATAGACCAAAGGCATGCATAATAGCCAACATTTCCTTTTCATAGATTGATTTGCCCAGATTTCTTTCAGACAGTTTCTTGCTGGTAAAGGCCAAAGGCCGACCCTCTTGCATAAGGACAACACCAATTCCTTTCCTTGAAGCATCACATTCCAAGAAAAAATTCTTTGTGAAATCAAAAAGGGTCAGGACTGGAGTGGTGCACATTTCCATCTTCAAGGTTTGAAAAGCTTGAGTAGCTGCTAGAGTCCAAGTGAAAGAGTTCTTTTTTAGGAGTGCAGTAAGAGGTGCTACAATCATTCCATAATTCTTAAAAAACTTGCGATAACAACCTGTTAAGCCCAAAAACCCACACAATATCGTGAGAGTCTTTGGGTGAGGCCAGTCTTTCATAGCTTCAATCTTTTTAGGATCCACCCTGACGTCGTCCTTGCCAACCAGATGACCCAAGTACTTGATTTCTGAGGCGCCAAAAGCACATTTAGACTATTTCAGGAAAAGTTGGTGCTGAGAGAGTAGATGGATAACTTGATCCACATGAGAAAGATGGTTTGTCCATGTTTTTATATAGATGAGGATATCATCAAAGAAAACTAAGACAAAATGACGAAGAAAAGGACGAAAGACATGATTCATGAGGCTTTGGAAGGTGGAGGGGGCATTACACAAGACAAAGGGCATGACCAAAAACTCATAGTGGCCCTCATGATTTCTAAAGGTAGTCTTTGGAATGTCTACCTCTTTCATATGTATCTAGTGGTAGCCAGAAAAAAGATCAAATTTAGTAAAGAACTGGGCACCACTCACTTCATCCAAGAGGTCATCAATGACTGGAATGGGAAATTTATATTTAATGGTAAGCTTGTTGAGGGAATGAAATTCAGGACACATTCGCCAAGAACCTTATTTCTTCAGGACCATGACCATAGGAGAAGAGTAGGGGCTCGTACTATGGAAGATAATTCCTGCGCGAAGGAGTTCCTGAACCATTTTCTCAATTTAATTTTTTTGGGAAAAGGGGTGACGATACAAATGAATATTGGGAGTAAGGATTCCTGGTACAAGGGGAATGGAATGATCATGAACACCATGGGAAGGAGGGAGTCCCTGGGGAGTGGAAAAGACCAGTTGATGTTTAGAAAGGATGGATTGGAGGTCTTGCGACATCGAGGGTGTCGTTGTTTCTTGTATGATGTGGATTTGGGCAATAACACCAGAATGACCTTTTTTGAGAATCTTTTCCATGCGATGGGAACTAATGATCTCAGGTGAACTGGTGGTGATGCCTTGCAACTGATATTGTTGGCCCTCCTGGTCGAATTGCATGGTTAATTCCTTAAAATACACGAGAATGGGACCCAAAGTCTTTAGCGAGTCTGCACCCAACACAATGTCACAACCACCCATGTCGATAGCAAACATATGAGATTTCAGGTGGTAGTCACCAATTTGGAGACACACATTTTCACAATGCCCTCCACATTTCATGGAGCCACCATTGGCAATCATGATTTGGAAATTATTGACTGCATGGATGTAGCARTGAGTTTCTTGGGMAATGTGGCGATRAATAAAATTATGGGTGCTTCCACTATCAACCAGAATGATGACCTTCSTATGCTTTATGTAACCAATTATCTTGAGGATTTGGGGAGCAGAGAAGCCAGTGAGAGCATTTAGGGAAGTGACCCRTTTTACTTCRGGAGGGTCTGAGGGAGGGGTTATGTTAGTGGTTTCAGGTGACTCAAACACAAGGGGAGTTTCAATATCCTCTTCCAAAATATCCTCTAAGATGACCATAAAAAKATTGTGTTCCTTACACTTGTGGCCCGGAAAATATTTGTCATCACAATTATAGMAAAGGCCTTTGAGTTGGCGTTCAACCATTTCATCCTTGGTCAATTTTTGGATCTTTAGTGGAGCGGAGGGAGAAGTGGGATTTACTGATTTAGTRCGAGGGATAAAGGAGGGTTTTTGGTTTTGAGAAGATACAACCTGTTGTGCTTATTTAKCTCTTTTAGTAGCCTCCACCCAACTCTGAGGCCAAGCCATGAGGACATGGGCCMGAATCTCATCCTTGAGGCCACTGATAAAACACTCTTGGAAAAATCCATCARACATGCCCTCTGTTCGAAAATCCAGGTGCTCAAAAGMAGCTATAAAGTCTTCTACTATGCCTGATTGTTTCAACTTTGTCAAACGACCCAAATGGCTGGTGTTAGTGTCAAAACATTCATAAAKCTCTGCCAAAAAGTGTGTCCAAGMAATATACCCTTGACGGGAAKTTTTTCTCCATTKCCACCATTKCCAACRTTCTTGATCTAGATGGAGAACACCATACTGGAGTTTGKCCAAGTCATATGTAATGTCGTATAAAGAAAAATAATGTTCCATTTGGGTTACCCAACCAGGGGGATCCAAGCCATCAAATTTGGTCACATCCACCYRTGGAAGGTGTAGGTCACGTTGAAATTGATGGTGCTAAACGTCATGGGAATGAGAGGAATTTTTAGCTTCACTATGTGGAGGTGTGTCAGATAAAGGGTTATCTGTAGRGATATGCATCTTGGTGCAGAGCATCRAAACAACATATTCAAGMTGGGTAGTCAGGTCTTGTTTGATTTCCTCCATTGAGGACTGTATGGTTGTATTGATGGTGACAACATTGGCACTGATTTGTTTCACTTCTTGTTGGGTCTCGGTGAAATTAGATTGCAAGGTATTGAAGAGAGCTTCCCAGTCYTGGCTATGGGTATGGGCCATGATGATGAGGGAACCGAAATGGGGTGGGTGGGGTCATTTTTTTTTTTTTTTAATMTGAAAAATGATATGTATGAATGTGATAAGGGCGAAAAKATGAATCYAATGGAATAGGTCTCAAATAATGGTGCAAAAATTTCCATACTTTTTTTTTTTTTTACACCTACGGAGTTATACTCCGGTCTGAAGAATACTGCAGYGATGAAATGCCCAAATGCTTAACCAGGAAGAAATGCTTAATGATTTTGCAACCYRAACACAGTTGYGTAGCAATAGATCTTGTTTGTTTTAATTTGTTTATGTTTCTGTCCCCAAGGGTTAGGTATTCAAGGGTTCTACARACAAGGGTTTTCCCTGTGCTATAGCTCTCTGATATACGTGCGAGGTTCAACAGTAGTACTCGGACCAATATCTCAGAGCCCTAACTATGGAGGCTAGAATGTGACCTTAGCCTTACTACTCGACTACCYAGGTACTAGAGAGTATCTTCCCAAGTGTTGTTCTCGGTGGCACTATAGCAGTCAGGCGGCCGATCGRTTTATCTAAAGAGGGATTYAGGTAATCTAGGTCGATCCRTACACAGGTGTTGTTTGATGCGCTACCACTCGAAGGGGTACCAATAGGGGTTACAAGGGTGGCCAAAAGATGTGCACTTAACTACCACTTGTATTTCCTATGTGTATGAATCCATCAACCAAAGGTTTATGCGCGTAATGATAGATCTCTATGGCTTAAAGACGCTAGAATACGTCTCTACCCTAAAAAAAAATTTAACCCACAATTTTTGCCGAGGAAAGTGCTCTGATACCACTTGTAATATACCATATATAAAAAGTATGCAAAACAAAAATAAAATGCTAGAAATGGTAGAATAACAACAATATAACCAGAAAAAACACCACAATAACACTAAAATGATATAAGAATAACAACAGAAATAACACTTTGATTCTGAGATCAATGTTCACGGGCCTCTTCGAGGGGGAAACCTCCAATCGAGCAGATCTCTATTACAATAATATCTAAGCTAGGGTTCTCATACCCTCGACTCCTATTTATACTAAATATGTCTATCAAAATAAGCATCTAGAGGAATATCCTTCTAGAAGCGGAAGCTTCTATTAGGTCTTCTTACATTCGACTTATTCCATTTTATTGCAAGGCCTTATTAATGTTGACCTTTATTACATCCGAATATATTGTTCTACCTATGTGCGGGTTAGGACCCTAACATACAGTGAGTCAAGAATGACTATAGAACAACTATGGTAGATCCAATAGAGAAGGAAAACATATTATGAGACTCAGAGGGAGAAGGTGTAGCAGTCCCAGTACATGATTCGAGCCATGATATGTTGAGGAAGCAAGAATGGCAACAATTCCAATGTATGTAGAAGCATTCCCAGAGATGGAGGCAGTACTACATCCAAAAGGAGCAGAGATTGAGTTACCTCCAAAGAAGGAGGAAGAGCTACCCTCAATGTCAGAGGGAGCAGAGATAGAGGAGGAGTCACTTGCATCTCCAGAGGGAGTGTTGATGTTTTTTAGCTTCCTGAGACATTGGTTTCATGAGGGAACCTTGATATATCAAGTATGGTCCAAGATGACTTAGCATGATTAGCATTTACCTATGTTTCTATGGGGAAAGGAATCCATGATTGCAATGTATGTTCGGAAAAAAATTACTCATAAGAATTTGAGGAACATGATGCTCGAGGAGGCCTTCACCGAAGTGAAGCATGAGGTTGGACACTTCAAGATATTTGGGTGTCCAGTATACATTCATGTACCCAAGAAAAAACCGATAAAGCTATACCCTTCAGGTAGAAAGGGTACGTTTGTGGGGTACAATGAGTCTTCGAAGGCATACCAGATCTACATCCCTAGTCAAAGACAAATTGGGGTGATCAGAGATGTTACCTTTGAGGAGGAGGTATCCTTTAAAGATATATAGAGGATATCACACGGAAATTGATCAAATTGATCCAATTGATCCCATTGATCCTGTAGCTCCAGTTGATGTTCCTAGAGATATTGTAGTAGTTCAGAAGAGACCTAAATGGGATTGTCAGACTATGCAGGAGGTAGAAGGATATGTATCTCCTTGTGGTACCTTCTGAGTGAGCAATGTATCTCAAATATATTCATTCTATGCCGCAACTATGAGCCACATCATTCATTTTGAGACTTCCTGTTATGAGGAGGCAACTATTCATCCAGTATGGATAGATGTCATGATGGAGGAGTGTCAATACATCATGAAGAATGATGTGTGGGATATTGTTTCGAGACATGAGGGGAAGTCTGTAGTGACTTCCAAATGGATCTACAAGATCAAACCCACAGTTGAAGGGAGCATCGAGAGGCACAAAACGATATTTGTTGCTAGAGGATTCTCTCAGGTGGAGGGAATAGATTATGAGAAGACATTTTATCTTGTTGCTTGATACACTTCTATCCAAATGATTATTTCCCTTGAAAAATCCATGGGTTATAAAGTACATCAGATGGATGTAAAGACAATATTTCTCAATGGAGAGATTGAGGAAGAAGTATACATCAAGAAACTAGATGGTTTCATGATACATGAGAAGGAGTATCATGTGGGCATGTTGAATATTTATTTGTATGGACTCAAGCAACCACCTTGAGCTTGGTATGTAAGAATTGATGGACACCTGATGATTTTTGGGCTTCAGCAAAATTTTTGTTGATCCCAGCCTGTACTACAAGAATGTTAATGGTGAGTCCATAATTTTGGTCCTCTACATTGATGATTTAATCTTCACCGGTACAAAGATCCTTATTGTTGAATGAAATTATGTGTTGGCCTCTAAGTTTGAGATGAAGGACCTTGGTATGATACACTACTTCTTGGGACTAGAGATGTGGTAGAGAACTGATGAGATTTTCTTGAGTCAGGGTAAGTACACAATTAAGATATTGAATAAGTTTGGGAGACTAAACTTGAGGCCCGTGGCTACACCAATGGTGACGAATCTGAAGAAACTAAGTGTCCCTTCTTCTGATTCTGATGAAATTGATCCGACTCTATACATACAACTAGTTGGATAATTGATGTATCTGGTTAACACCAGACCAAATATTTTCTATGCAGTGAGTGCACTTAGCCAGTTTGTAAGTCAACTGAGATAGACACACTAGATTGTTGCGAAGCATGTGTTAAGATAATTACAAGGCACAATTGGGCATGGTCTGAGATATACTTCCAGTGTTGATATGATATGGCAGGAATATATTGAATCTGATTAGGAAGGGAGCGTAGTGGACATAAAGAGCACCTTCAGATGTTACTTCACTTTGGGATCTTCCATGGTTTCCTGGTGTAGTAGAAAATGAACTTTTGTGGCTTTGATCACAACAAAAGCATAGTACATTGCATTAAGTATGTCAGTCTGTGAAGTAGTGTGGCTTTGAAATCTCCTTGCAGATTTATCCGAACATGTGCTGGATTCCACCATTATTCATTATGGTAACCAAAGTTGTATGAAGATATCAGATAATCTAGTGTTTCATGACAAATCAAACCACATTGAGATCAAGTACCATTACATCCGAGACATGGTGCAGAGGAAGGAAGTATTGGTGTTGTACCTTCCTATAGATGAGCAGGTTGACGATGTTCTTACCAAACCAGGATGAAGTTCAAGTACTTTTGTGATAGACTTGGTGTGGCAGTGAATGCCTCCCTCACTGAGAAGGAGTGTTGATGTTTGCATCTTTCTGAGACATTCTATATATTGTACTCCTCTGTGACAAATTTGAGTTGATCTATGATGATACTTATCCAAGAAGGGATAAGTGGGACACTTATCTGAGAATGGATAAGTGCATTTGAATGTATATCCTAGCATCCCTTGTAGAGATAAAATGAGGTCATGTCCCATGTGGAGAGCACATGAGGACATGTCAAGGGAGTGAACCTTGATGTCTCACACTATGGGAGTTGACCCTAGTGTTTCTAGAGGGTGTAGCCTCTATAAGTCCACATGGAAGTGCCATGTGTGACAAACATTATCCAAATCGTACTCCTTTGTGAATTGAGTTGAGTTGATCTATGAGGACACTTATTCGAGAAGGGATAAGTGGGACACTTATTTGAGAAGGGATAAGTGAATTTGGGCTTATATCCCAATGTCCCATGTGGAGAGCACATGAGGACATGTCAAGGGAGTTGACCCTAAGTTTTCCTAGAGGGAGTAGCCTCTAGAAGTCCACATGGGAGTGCCATGTGTGAAAAACCTTTTTCTACTATGGTGTTTGTTTAACACTGGCAGAGACTGCGTGTCTCTGGATAGTAGTTGTGTACTACTGTGGAAAGATACCTCCCTAGCTAAGAGGGAGTGTTGATGTTTCAACATCAGTTGAAACTTCTCTTAGATTGGGCTGCATACCAAGGGAAATAGGATACATTTATCATAAAGGTGCACTTGTGGTAAATGGTCCCAAACGTAGTCCTTCCTTGATCATGACAAGGAATAATATGGAGTCGAGGTGCTTGAAGTTCTTTCCACGTGTCAATTAGCATTAGGATGACATTCACTCACACGTGTGTACTTGTGATGAAATATCCCGTTGTGGAATTTGTCCTATTCATGGTCATTTGAAAAGGAATAATAAAGACTCAATATGCTATATGTTATTACATGCGGACCTAGAGTGATCCCCATCTCATAGAGAGTCAATTGGCTCAAAAGGGAGAGCTGCAAAAGGAGTTTCTCTTTGGTTCAGGTGGGAGAGAGACGTCTCCCAAGACTGATATACAAGTGTCATGAGTCTAGGGTGAAGTTTGTATACTTCGAATATAAGCTTGGCATGATGTAGAATGTATCCCTCGTTGAGAGGGAGTGTTGATGTTTGCACAACATTGGAAATACATTCTCTTAGAATAATATAATTATTGATTATTAAATATCATATATAATAAGTAAATGATAATAATAAATAGTTATTGATTATTCAAGGGACACATCCTTTCATGGATGGTCACCATATGTTCCCTATATATGGAACACTCATCATTGTAATAATATATCAATATATCTCATATGAATAAAAACAACAATTCAATCATGCATAGGCATACATTAAGAAACTCATTCATTGACAACAACAAAGCTCTTGTTTCTTATACATTTCCCATGGTTAGATTACACTACGCCATGCACATCTCTTCATAATATATAGAGAGGACAAAATCAGACTTACAATCAGAGACATTACAAAACATTGGCTCAGGTGAGATCGATCACACCAGTAATTCACAGGTTCATAAGATAACTAGCTAACAATTAGCACCTAGATATTTCACCAACTGTCTTTCTATTGTAACTGATTCCTTATTTATACTTCTCATATTTCTCGAATATAGTGTTCAGTATCTTTCAGTTCTACCCCACTCGCTCATGGAACCAAAATTAATGCATTCTTCTGTCACCTACCTGCATTCACCGTAGCCTTTCTGGAATCAGGGAAATCTTAACTACCTTGCCAAATCTTCTTGTTCTTTCTCCACATTTCCTCATGCTACTGGGAATAATCATTCAAGGAGATTTCCCAAAGATTATTTTATTGATTTTGGCATGTGTGCATTTTCTTCTTGATTTATGGCACACATCACAAAGCTCGGGCCAACACACATTGGCAGAACTCAAATTGGCGCACAAATATCAAAATTTGATCTGGTGCGTGCACCTCATGTTACCCCTTGTGCAGCTACTTGAGCGCATGCAAAACTACAATGAGTGCACATAACTTCTTTTGTGCACATGTGATATTTACCCAAAGATTTGGGTTCCAACACTTGCCTCTCTCCTCCTATACAACATCCAATGGTGAAGGTGAAAAATAACAAAAGAAAGTTTTGAAAGGTGACTTATTGGTAGAAATATGGACTACTATGTTCTAAGAGTGTTGAATGTAGATCATATTTTCATCCCAAGAATTCAAATTATTATAGTTGAAACCCTTCAAAAGATGCATCAAATTCCTATTGACTAATTCTATATACCCATCTATATATGGATGGAATGTTGTATATCTCTTCAACTTGGTGTCCATCTTTTCCTAGAGTGTAGTACAAAAGGATTTGAGAAATATGCTCTCTATTCCTGAGATGATTCTCCTTGGTATCACAAAGTGCACCTAGACCTGTTCAAATAAAATGTTTGTTTCTTCTTGTCCTTTGATGGTATTCTTGCAAGGAATAAGAATGAATTTCTTGATGAATCTATCAACTTACATAAACAAATAATCATGTCCCTTCTTATTTGTTTAAAAACCACCAAAACAATCCATTGAAATTCTCTACCAAGGTCAAGTGGGCATAGGTAAGGGATGGTATAGACCTAAATTTCTATTACCGGACTTGTTGGTAAAACAAAGAACACATCCTCTAACATACTAAGATACAACTTCTTTCATTCTAAACCAATACATATACCTTTGTAAGTTTCCAATTGTCATCTCAACACCAAAATGTCTTGCAACCTTGGAGGTGCGAGCCTATCTTATCAATTGTATTCTTTCACCTTTAGGTACACAAATATTGTCTATCTTGTAGAACAACCCATTCTGGAGATTATAGTCATCCTTAGTGTCACCTTCTTCTACATTATTTTGTCCTTGTAGTTGTTGAAGCGCCTCTTTGAAATCTTCATTGAGTCATCTTCTGTGATTCCTCTATGTATGCATCATGGGTAAAAATATCCATGTGCATAAGAGTTCCCAAAGATGTAATCTTGGATGTGGGTGGTCTTGAAAGCATGACTACCAATGAATTAGTGCTACCCTTCTTATGTTTGCTGACTAGATGAAAATGTTTAAAAAATCCCATCCACTTGTAATGTTTCATTTGTTGTAGCTTACTTTGGGCTTGCAAATGCTACATTGGTTGGTGATTAGTGTGGATAAACATTTCCTTTCCCATCAAATAGTGCTTCCACTTATTAACAAATTGAATTAGGGAATAGAGTTCCTTATTATATGGAGGATAGTTCAAAAATTGTTAATGTCCTTAAGGCCCTATGTTAAGGCCCTAACACTCATTTACTATTAGTTTATTAGTTATAGTTAGGTCAAATTAGGGTATGTTACATCATGCTCGCTTGATATCCTATCTATGATAAAGGAGATTCATTTATATAGGAATATTGTCTTATCCATTGGATATATTTTACAAGGAGGTTTCCCCCTTGAAGTGGATCATTATTCATTGGCTATTTTGGAGTTTGGTTCATAACAATTGGAATTATATCATACGGTCCTAGGGTTTTTCTCCTTCAATCGAGACATCTTGGTATTTTAAATACACATTTTTTTTGGGATGTTTCAAATAGATTTTTTTTTAAGAGATTGAGGAGACATATTGAGGTACATGTGGTAAAAAAATTAGGTATTGTTTAGATATAATTTATTAGATATATCATATGGAAGTTAGGGTTTTGTGACTAGTCCTGATATCAATTTTAAATGAATCATCTTGGAATTTTCACTATAACTCTTTTTCATAACAATTTTAGACTATGAACTTTTCAAGATCCCAAGGAAACATAGTTAAGTGATTGACATACAAATTTTAGGCTTTTTTTCATGATAATTTTTTATATAGGTTGTGGAAAGTAGGGATATTTGACTAGTCCTCAAACTAGTCTCAAACAAGTGTTCTTGGTAGAAGTAACACATATGAACCTTGGAAAGTCCAAATTGAACTCCACTAGTTTTGTTGGAATGGTTATAGACAATTTTAATGTAGATGAAAAATTCATAATTTTTTACTCAAAACCTTAGTCCTAAGGGCTAGCTCAAGTGGTTCTAAGCCAGACGTGAAGCTATCCCCAGCGGAGGAGGTCACATGTTTGAATGTATTGTTCCCCCTTAGGGTTATGCCTACCATGGACATCAGGGTCGGCGATTTACCCTATTTACCATCCACAAAGTGGGGAAGTACTCAAGATTTTCCCCATGCAATATTACCTTGTAAATTTTTTTTTTGACTCAAAATCTCGTCACCTATTATTAAAATCATGTAAATGATTGCAATGCCTATATATCTATTTATGATATGATATTAATAGTTGGGGTCCCCTATAAGAAGAAAACATATGAATGGTTATTTTCAAACATTCTCCTCTGACACATAGTCATATCTCCATGATAGTGGAATTATGATTTTATCTATGAAACTTCAAAAGTTGAGGTTTTTCAATCTACAATTTGTATGATGCTTGACATGATCAAATGATGAAATGGGTTTGTTTCACTTCACTTTGGTGCATCTTAGTGATGATAACTTATTTTCATTCTTCAACAATTTGGTGACAAGGTACTTGTGAAATATATGATCTGGCCTATCCCTATGAATCCATGTACAATACATGTTAGAATAATTTTCTGTGCTCATGAATTCAAGACATATAAACTATACAATTTGATATGCATGCAATAAAGATAAGGTAAGAGAGGTAAAAACATGTTTTATAAAGCATATATATGTGTGTGTGTGTGGAATGTTTTCATACATATGAAAAGATTTTGTTATAAATTCATAGTATGCACAAATGCTACGTCATATAAATGGATTCACTTAAAAAGTTCATATTGGTTCCATGTTGCAACAATGGTAATGAACAAAGAGTTATGTTTAATTTGAAATGTCATAGGTATTAAATCTATGGGAATTTGTTTTGAAACGTTGGGTTTGATATACAATGTGGTGAAGTGGCACATATGTTTTGAATGGTATAAAACTTGGGTGTTTACACAACACATTATATATGTCATATGCAAACAAAATTGACTCTAGTATATTCGCATGAATATATGTGTCAACTTGATTAGTTATGATAACAAAGTGACAAGGTTGATAACAATAACTAAAAGGAATTTTTAAAAATTATTATGAGCTGACATGGAATATGGTATTGACCCTGTGATTGACTTATATGGAATAAGATATATGGTTTATATGTTAAAGGCTCATGCAAATTGTTTGAAGTGTTGAGTTGGCATGCACATACAAGCTATGGTTTGAAGAACGACATAATGGGATGGCCATGCATTCAATTCACAAGTACATGGGAAATTAATATCATACCCTCGTGATTTACCACATCATTTGATTTGGTTTTTGGTCATTTTGGTTATGTTGATACTATGAAGAAAGAGATCTCGAGATAGCTTGGAAACCATGCTCTTGGAAGTTGTAGTAACTGTCTTGGCTCAACCCTGGTATAAAAGGTATGCAAGGCAAGGTATGTACTCACTAGTTTGTTGAGCGTCTTATGCATATGTTTTGTGCAACACTAATTTAGTAATGGATCTATATATTTGATAGGTGTTAAGTGTGTGTATTTTCTCCCTACTTTTCTCTATGATTTGGAATTTTGTTCAATGGTTTTGTTTGTAAAAGAAAATAATATCTTTTATTCTATACTCAAGACTTCATACATTATTTCTCTTTCTATCCTCTTGAAAATTTGTCAGTTTTTGTTTTCAAAATGAAGTGAACACAACCCATTTGATAAAATATTTGAGTTGTGACCTGGGTTAGATTTCTTGGATAATTCCCCTACTATTTTCTATGCTAGCCTTTGAAAACTATTCATTTTTTTTGAATGAATTGTGGCTTCAATTTACACTGGTCATATTGGATGTGGGTTTTGTGTTGAGTTCTGTGTTTGAAGTTTTATATGTGTATACACACAACCTTGGTGTTTTTTTTGGATAGATTTTTATCATGCATGAGCTTGCAACCAACATCAAAATTTCATGTCTCTGTCGTAGCTAAGTCGGGTTTTGAACCCACGACCTTGATGGATTTTGGATTGGTTATACGAAACATGTAAATATTGTTGGCTCTAGTTATATAACCAAGAGAGTTCGTGGGTTTTTGGAATTGAGTTTTTAAAATAAGATATGAGCTATTCATTCTCATATTTTTTTGCAACTAAGCAATGACTCTGTTGTTTCCAATATAAGGTTTCGAGTTACACTTCAAGTTGGAAAATTTTGGTTTAAAAAAAAATTGATATTGCATTATTTGACTACCCAATTGTATTGGTTTCAAATCTCGGCAATGATTAAACCTGACATGTTTAGTTTCAAATAAATGATGTGTTGATGCATGTAGCATTGGAAAGGTACTTCCTTATAGGCTTGGTGTCTAGCATGTGGAATTTTTTCCAAATCCTTCTATTTTGGTAATTTACTTTAATTAAAGTTATAATTAAAGTAAAAGTGTTTTTATTAGTAAATGAGTTATTTAAGGAAATGCTAAAGGTAATTAGCATGTAAATCTCAAGTGAGTGTGAGAAGTAATATCAACCGTCAATCACTTTGGAGATTATAAATAGATTATAACTCATGATTATAAAATCAAGGCTAGGGTGAAGGAGGAAGACATTTTGTGTTGAGGGAGTCGACATAGAGACAGTTGCTGAGAGACCAAGGAGAGAATTTTGTTACAGGTCACGTGGAAAAGCATGGTTATCAATGTAAAAATCATGATGTTAGCACAAATAACATGGGTCACTACTACATATGGGGTCAAAATTCAACAAAAAATTCCGACGATAAGGATAAATTCAATCATATCGTCGCAATTATGAAGTTTTAATATTTTTTTTCTGGGCGCCCCGATGAATATCGGTGATCCGAGATCTTTTCATCGAAGTGACTTATAAAGAATCGTATTAAATGAGCATAAATTAAAGTGCACCATAAAGAAGGAAAGACCAATAATGAAGAGACATAAGAATCAAATATGAACACGAAAACTTGATAACGGAGTTCATCCCTGGTGGACTACATCTCCAGGTTCTGCTCTCAAATGCGTAGGCCTTTTTATTAACTCAACAAAATAGTTTGGAAAAATACACAAGTATACCTCATTCTATAATTAAGCTATAGAATATTTGCTCAGATCATAAAATAGAAAACACCATTGAACTCTCGACGTCAAATTACCCAAAAATGACTGTCTCCACGCCTCAATCTGACTTTGGCACTCTCAGGCCCTTGAGAAATGTCGTCTCGATTTTCATGCCTTCTCCCTGCAATTAATTATCTGTAGTGCGTCTCGAAATACATTCCCATCCGTACCGTTGAGCACCCTCTTCCCATCCTTGGGTAGAATCAACATTTAATTGAAAATTTGGGCAGACTAACCAACA
>ML788033.1:311068-321994 GCA_009831015.1 Picea engelmannii | reverse complement strand
AGCAAGCCATACAACAACCAAGAACAGTGGAGGAAGGACCTAATACAATACTTTTCCTTTTTACACAAAGAAATGTTGCAGGGGCAAGTATTGATGATGTTTTTCAGGATCCATTTGTAGCTTGTCTGCAAGCAGAAAGTTGGCCTAGGCTCATTGATTTCTTCAATGGAAAGTGTATTGCCAGAGGTTTCTTTGACGTGCCTTCAAGTAAGAATTATCTCTGGTGCTTAAGGAAGCACATTTCAAAGCTTCAAACAGTTGAAAAAATGATGAAATGGCTTCATTAGTTGTTTCATGTAACTTGAATGCTTCATTTTTCCAATAATTAGAGTAGGTGCGCGCAATAAGCTTGCTGAAAAAGCATCATTTTCATCATTTTGTCAGTTTCAGTTTTCATTTTCATTTTCATTTAGTTTCAGCTGAAGGTCACAGATCAAAGCAGATTGCAGATGTTAAAGGTTGAGACCATGACTCCACAAGCCCAAAGGATAAAGCACTGAAACTACAAGAGTTCTTAGAGACTCACAGGGAGGACTCTATCCCCCATGGAGCTTATGTTAGCACAATATTGGTTCATGCCTCAACGTTGTATACGTGGCGCTACCTAATATTTCACAGAGAACTGAATCTGCATTTCATCATTCATTTTGGCAAATGAATACAACTGTTATGGTATTTTTATTTCTTTTGGGGAAAATTGAAATTATATTGAGTTATTCCCAATATCCAAGTTCAAGCATCAGAGCACCCATGGAATTTTTCTACCGAATTTCATGCAGAAACAAAGTTGGGCGCTACCTATAGGCGCCACGTAATATTCTGGCAGAGGATAAATTGTGCAGAGTTATTCTGCCAGTTTTGAGTCACTAATTTAAAACTTGGGTTATGAGCAGTTGAGGATGTATTTTTGAAAATTGGAGGAAATTTTTGTTCATAACATTCCAAATAACAAAAACCTCTCTCAGTTTTTCAAAATGTGTTTTGGTTTGAGAGATATTGGATATAGAAGTAGGCGTTGCGTACTAATTTCCTGTAGTGGTCACGGTTTTGATATTCGCCTTGTTGGAAGGTTTCCACATGTCAAGGAAAGTTAGAATGGATTCTCAAGGATTATTTAGATATAAAGGGACACATTCACCTAATATTTATCTCCATCAAAGGCCTCATGCATGAGGTGGAAACAATTTATTAATGACTTCCAACAAATTCCTGAAAATCAACAGTTTGTTGGATTTTTGTCTCTTTGATTGTTGGCACCTATCTCCAAGGCTTAGAATCCAATGGAGGAGATGTGATTCGACCTCCTTAGGTTATTTGGATGATATTTTCTATTTAAAGAGGGAGATATCTCTTGGAGAAAAGGGGGATGAGCCAAGAGAGGCTAGAGAGACTAGGAATAGGCAGTTTTCTGTGTGTGTTCATTTGTAAGCCTATGGGCATTTTAGGATTGTAAGCATTACTTCTATTGGAGACTCATGAGCTCTGTGATTTCAGATTGTAACTCTTCTTTTATATTTCTTCTTATTTGACTATATTGGAGATTTGAGGATCAAAGGCTGTCAATGATTTATGGATCTGTAAGTAGCAGAGGATTTGTTGTATTTTTCCCATCAAACATTGTTTATATTCAAGTATTTGTTGATTCATTGAATTGAGAGGATCTCTATTTACTGAACATTCTATCTTATGTTTTCCTTCTTCACTTATTCCACCTATTAGCATATAATCTTGTTTTCTGTTAAGCATCTTTTGTGCCTTAGATGAGTGGGATGTTTGTGACTCCATTGCCCATTGGTGTAGCCTATTGATCTGTAGTTTGTTTCCCCCTCTCTTTATTTATCCATCTTGTTGATCCACCTATTCAAAACCAAAGTTATCTTTACATTCTGATGAGTGTTGAGCTTACACTTTAGTAGTCAAAGTGTGACTTTCAGTGCTAACACTTTGCAATTTGGATTCCTTTGAGAAGTGCATAGGCCTTCGTTGCATTTTTTGAAACGATGCCAAGGTTCCATGAGTACGTGTCGATTAGTTGACCTTTGGGGTTGCGGATTACTCCTCCCGCACCTCCCTCCCCTGGGCTCCCTTTGGAGGCACCATCGAAGCTTAGAACATGTTTTTTGTGGGAATTTAACCAGTGAGTGAACTCTTGGTAGGTGTACTGAAGCTACTAGCATGGGGCCAGGTTTGTCTTGCAAGTCCCACTATTATCTTGAATGTTGAATTTATTGATCCAGGCTTCTTCCTCTTTTCTCATCTTTGCTCCTTCCTTGATGTGTAACTTTTTTCTTGACAAGTATTCGCTAATCCGTCTGATGGCACTCATTGCTACTGCTTGGGGGGTAGTGGTATTTTCTTTGAAGATTTTTTTGTTCCTTGTTAGCCAGATCTGCCGGCACACAAATTTGATTGAAGCCTTTCAGACTCTACTGAACCTCTGTTTTCCCTTAATCGATCCTTTATAATGTTTTGCCCATTTTCCTAATAGCCTTCTAGTGTTTGCAGGGTTGGCCACATTGGGGGATAATTCCTTATACATACACCTCATCACATGCCTTGTGAAATTACATTTCAGGAAGAGGTGTTCAGAACTTTCGAGGTTTCTATTGCACAGAGCGCACCTGAACGGTCCCGAGAATCCTCTTTTATTTAGGTTATCCCCTATTAATATTTTGTTGTGGGCCAACTGCTAGCACAAGATGTTGATTTTTGGGCGGCTATTTGGAGTCCTTATTTCTCTCCATATGGATGACTTGGGGGGGATATCACTGTCTTCAAGAAGCTGCTTATACCCTGATTTTACTGTATACCCCTCTTTCCCCCAGTTTATTTCATCCTCCTAGCATAAATGAACATGAGCAGAGCAAGAGATTCTTTGGAGGAGTTGTTTAGCATCTTCTGTCATTTGGGGAGGAACTTCTCCCAGATTCCAACTTTCCCAGTTACCAATTGAATCCTAATTTGATATGTCATATAAATTTTCTTTCCCTTTCGAGATTAGCCATTGTTTGAGTTGGATCAAGGAAGGGATTTTTGATAGGATTCCACTTTCTAAGTAGTTGTCCTCCCAAATCTTGATATTTTTCCCATTGCCTGGATCCTAATTCAATCAGGTTTGTATTAGGGGTGTTGATGCCCTAATTAGCTTCCAGATGGGTGACCTTGATTTCCCAAGGTCTGTTCCTTCCACACACCTTTTTCTCTTTGTGTTCATATATTTGTTGCAAAGTTCTTTCTTCCACCATTCTTTGCCACCTGTAATTATGATCCAAATTACCTTTTCTCCTAATGCTATATTGAGCTTTTCTGGATCTCTTATGCCTAGCCCCCCATTTTCTTTAGGGGCGTAGGTGGTGGACCATTTTACCATGTGAAATTTTTTCTCATTATCTTTTCCTCCCTGCCATAAGAGTTTCCTAGTAAGTTTGGCCAGTTCCTTTTTTATTCCAGCCGGTGCATGAAGGGATGAGAATTGGAAGATTGGGAGGGAAGAGAGGACTGCTTTTATTAAGACCACCCTTCCTACTGGGTTTATCCACATAGCTCCCCAGATTTCAAATTGATCCTTTATATTTTGGATGTTGTTCCACCATGCTTCCCTAGGTAGAGCCTTTATGCTTATTGGCATCCCTAGGTACTTAAAGTATTTCCACTCCGTAGTGAATGGGAATTGGAGGATTTGTGCAATTCTTGCCATTGTTCTCGCTTGTACATTCCAAGCATAGATCTGTCTTTTGTGCTTACTGATGAGGCCTCCTAAAGCTTGTTTGTACTAATCCAAGATGGTTTTAAACCTCTGCGTCATCACATGAGAGGCTCCTCCAAGGAGAAGGGTATCATCAACAAATTGGGAATTAGTGATTCTTTTGACACCCCTCGTGATTTTTATCCCCGGGATGTTTTTGGAGATCCTTTCTTTTTCCAACCTTTTGTTTAGTGTTTCTACCATTATGAAATAAAGAAAATGGGATAGGGGCATCCTTTTCTGAGTCCTCTTGTGGCTTGAAAAAAGGGAGTTGGATGACCATTAATCAAGGGGGCGATCCAGGGGTTAGATATGCAAGCATTGATCCAGGAGATGAAGGGGCTTTGGAAGCCGAATTTGCTGAGGACTTCATGAAGGAGATCATGATTTACTCTGTCAAAGGAATTTTCCATGTCGATCTTAATTATCATTCATTTCTCTTTGTTTGTCACACTAGTGTGAATTGCTTCCTGAACCAGAATTATATTATCCCAAATTTGCATGTTAGTTACAAATCCCCCTTGATTGGGGAGGATGATTCTGGGGAGGAGAAGCTTAAGCCTGGAGGCAATAAATTTGGTAATAATTTTATAGGAAGCATTACAGAGGGAAATGGGGTGGAAATGATCAAAAGTATTAGCATTTTTATCCTTGGGGATCAGCTCCAGAAAGGAGGAATTTGTGGCTCCCCCCATCTTGTGATTTGCAAAGGCATAATTGATCATTCGGAGAAGTTATTTTTTAACAATTTCCCAGCAATGGCAATAGAAGTGGAAGGTGAACCTATCCATCCCAGGTGATTTTGCTGGGTCAAAGTGGAAGACTACATCTCTGACTTCTTCTTATGTTGTTTTCTTTACCAGGTCCTGGTTATCCTAATCCGTTATTATATGGGGGATTTTCTCCATAAATTTTAGCCTTTGAGCTTTATTCTCTTTGCCATATTGAGTGTAAAGTATCTTGAAGTGGGAGGACTCTTCAACTTTTATATCTTTGAAATAATTTATTGTTTCCCCGAAAGCTTTTTTAATTTCATCAATAAAATTTCTATGTTGTCTAGCTTTGGCTTGTTTATGAAAGAAGGAGGTATTTTTGTCTCCAGCCTTGAGCCACAGGGCTCTAGATTTTAGCCTCCATTCTCTTTCTTCATTGTGTGGCACCTTTATATACTTTTGGAAGTGATTTTGTTCCTATTCTAGATGTTCTTGAGTCACTTCCTTGTCTTCCATTTCCATATTAATCTCTTCTAGATTTTGTTTGTGTTGTTTCACCTCGTCTTTTGTGCTGAGAAAGGTATCCTTTGCCCATTCTTTGAGAGCTTGCTTTTTTTTTTTTTTTGTTCCCATATATACACTGGGGTTCCATTTATCCAGCTGGACCAAGTTGAGGAAATAAGGGGGAGAAGGTCCGGAGATTCCATCCAGAGGAGGGAGAACACAATGTTGGCAATGATTGTTCCAGGTATTTGTTTACAAAATTGGTTTGAACGTTGCATTTCATTTTTCTTATTCATTGCATAATTATATATATGAATGTATATATTGAGCCTCTTGTCGACGAGCCACTAAATTTATGGGATGGAATCACAATATATGACATATTTAGGCCAAAAGGGAAAAGACAATTTCAATTCCATAGAATAATTACATGGACAATTCATGATGCCCCGGGCCTAACACATTTTTGTGGTATGTAACATACTGATGGACTTTAAAAATATATATAATTTTATGAAAATATGATGAATGCTTCTTAAATATCAATTCCTCGTTACATAAATAATATTGACATTAATCCATATAATCTTGCAGGTCTTCAAACAAAGGGTAAATTTGCATGTCCATTTTGTGGTCCTAGGATGTAATCATGTCGTTCAAGAAGTCTAGGAAATGAGGTGTTTTATGAGTATAAGAATGTCCTCCCTAAGAACAATAGGTATCAAACTACAAAAAAACATGTTTTCAATTTGAAAGAAGAGATTGGAATAAAACCACGAAGAATGACACCTCACCTATGGAAGTTGGAATATAATAGATTAAACCGTCAAGGTAAGCATTTAGTCTATGTGTCTACATATATATTAATGTTTTACTATTTTAATTTCTATCGAATTCTATTTATTGTATCTAACAATTGTTGTTGTAATCTCATTAATTGTTTTTCATAAATGTCGTCAAGGCATCAATGGGCTTCCACAAGGAATGAAAAGTTACCCTGTACAATTCAATAGGTTTCCATACTCTGAGAACCTACAAATAACTCATTTATTTGATACAATGCATATCGGGAATAATGTAACAAAAACATTATAGAGAATTGTATATGGAAAGAGTGACAAAGAAAAAATGATCAAAATTTGTACTGACATTCAGGAAGCCAATCACACACTGCAAAATGTGATTTATTCAAATAGAAATGGAGTACAAAAAAATAGTCTTCCTTGGTTATTTATAGAGAAAGAAAGAAATGTTGTAAGAGAGGTCACCCGAAAAATCAAATTTCCCACGAGATTCAAACATAAAGAATATCTTAACGAAGAAAGGTGAATTTTGTGGGGTGAAAACTCATGACTGGTATACCTTCATTAAGGTAATTATTTCGGACGTAGATTTCTATATTGGTAAATATATGACTTTTTAGTATTATAGTATGGATTTCTTTTCCTAAAAACTAATGATCCCTTTGTTGTTACAGTATGTGTGTGTGTGTATATATATATATATATATATATATATTATGACGTTGTTGTTGAAATCTATGATCTGATTTGTTATATCATGTGTAAGTGGTTGTCATATAAATAAATCCATAAAGAAGATATAAAATATTGGAGGAGAGAAATTCCTTGGATAATTTGAGAAATGAAAAAGTATCTACCTCCGACATTTTCCAATGCATAAGAACACTACCTCATACACCAAGTTGAGGATATTGAAATGTGTGGACCTATACACACAAGGTCAATGTGGATGGTGGAGAGGCACTTGAAGTCATTGAAGGATTTCAATAGAAAAAGAGCATGTCCCGAGGGATCTATGGTGGAGAGCTATATGATATATCAATCCAGGTTTCTATTAGTCAATATCTTCCTAAATTAACATAAAAAAGCATGAAGGTGCCTCAGATTTGGGATCTCAAATCCATTAACAAATTTGAAGGGGAGGTCTTGGTTGGGAAAGGTAGAATGAGGAAATTGAAAGGTAATTAGATGGTAGAGATATATAATACTTTGCATTAACACTGATTTATTTATATATTGTACTTATTTTAGTTTTATTTAGCTTCCATGATCAATTATTATTTAATCTTTACTCTAATTACTAATTTTTATTCTCTTTTCATACAATTGGTCGAGAGTGGGACACACTACATTCGTACATCACAAAAAATATTGATTAGATGAAAGTATGAATATATTGATGTAATATACAATGTAATGGTAGGTTATCATGGGAAGGGGTGGCTACTTTTCTTAAATAAGCTCATCATAATCAAGATACCAATATTACTCAGAGGGAAATTGATTTAGCATATGGTTTAAAAGATAAAAAATAAAGAATATTATTCACCCACATTATGTTTAAATTATTTTCCATTCTATTAATCTAGGTCATGGTGTGCTTATTTTATAAAGTTTTACTAAGTCTAAATATCATGTTTATTCATTGAAAAATATGCATTTTTTAACGTGTGGGGCATATTGTAGTTGAAACACCACAAGGCTATGTGGTGCAATGGTTGTAAATTTCACATCAAAAATTTGGACCTTAAGAAGAAAACCTATGATTATAGGATAACTACATTATTTCAGGTCATCAATGTTTCCTCTATAAGTGACATGCATCCAACAATATCTGAAAATAGATACTATGGGTATTTGAATAATATAATCGAGTGTGACTTTAATTCCTTCAAGTTAGTTTTGTTCGAGGTCAATTGGTACATGTTACATATGAATGAACATGATCCCAAAATAAATGTTATTGAGCATTCCAATGGATTTACCATGGTTAATACAAGGACGTTTGAGCCACCAAGCAGTCATCATCATCATCATCATCATCATCATCATCATCATCATCATCATCATGATGGTCATCATCACCATCATCATTGTCATCGTCATCGTCATCATCATCGTAATGGTCATCATCATCATCATCATCATCATCATCATCATCATCATTGTCATAGTTATCATCATCTTCATTATCATCATTGTCATTTCCATGGTCATCATCATCATTTTCGAATTCGTCATCATCATCATCATCATCATCATCATCATCATTGTAATTTTCTTCATCTTTATCATCGTCATCATCGTCATATTCATCATCATTATCATCATCATCATCAACATAATCATCATCATTTTCATAGTCATCATCATCGTCATCATCGTCATCATCATCATCATCATCATCATCATCATCATCATCATCATCATCATCATCATCATCATCATCGTTGTCGTCATCGTCATTGGAATTGTCATCATCATCGTCATTTCCATTGTCATGATCATCATCATCGTCATTGTCATGATCATTGTAATCATCGTCATCCTCATCATCATCGTTTCCACCATAATCAACAATATTGTCCACTCATTCCTTGTATGTTTCAACCTTAACACCTTAAGGGATGTTCCAACATAGCTAGGGTAAGAGAGGAATCATCCCTCGTGAGGGTGCTAGGTCTATATGTTATGCATATTTCATTTTTTTATCTTTATAATTGTAGATCTAGTGTTTATTGGTTATACCTAGTGTGCAAGTAATTTTGGACATGGATCACTATTACAGGACTATCACAACTCTACACTTCATTTCAAACATCTTCATCATCTACAACAATGAGTTCCAAGTGAGTTATTTTCCTTCTTCCATTTCCATTTCTAACATTATGGCTTCTATCTCACTAAAGGAATTGTTCATTAATTAACCATACTAAGTTGCTCCAATTTCCTTTTATAATTTGCTGGTAAAACTTAATTGATATACCAATATTATAATCACCTATAACCCTAGGATGTCATTCAAAACAAAATCACAAGATCATAAAACCATGGATTGGAGACCAATATGCATCTCTGATATATTGTTAGAACTAAAAATGACCACCATATATACCACTCATGGGAAAATATTCCCTATAGAGGGTCTACGTGGTGGTTTTGGGCTCCATACATGGTCATGAGATCTAGAGGTAAATATTCTGGCCTATGACCTTAGATTTCATTCCTATACCATGGAATGGACCCTTACAACCATCGTTATTACACTAATAACTGAAAAGGTGACCTTTTGGTACTATCATATTAATAATATTTGTTAAGAGGTTCCTAAACCTTCAACAGTCTTAATTTTAATATGTGTTAGGAGTTTGGTAGGTGTCAAGGATTAATTTGAGCTTGGAACTGATCAAATCAAAATATTTTGACTTGAACCAAAAACAAAATTTTATAACTAGGAACATGTAAAACCTAAAATTTTAATTTGCACTGTAAGTAAGTGATTTTTTTTCATATTGAACTAACATTTACTATTTTTTATGCTCATTGTTGCAATCTTACTACATTTTGGAGACTTCAAATGGTTATATCTTTGTCATATAAACTTTGATTGATGTGATTTTTTTTGAAAGTGGATATTTTTAGGTCTTTTCAAGGTTGTTTTTATAAAACTTCCACTAAAATTCAATCCTTGGTACATCTGTGAGTGATTTTGAAACAACCACCATAAAAATATTATTTTTGGTAGTGGTTTTGAAAATCCACCCCTAAAATATTTATTCTCTAACTTTTCAAGGTGATTATTGAAAATCACTGCTAATTAAAGACACTTTTGGGGTTGATTTTGGAGAACTTTCCCTAAAACACTTTTAACAATGGTTTTGGGAGGACTACACTTGGCCTAATCATCACAAAAGGGTAAATTATTGTAATATAAGCCATAAAGGCAAATGTTATGGCCTACAACTATGTCTTTTGGCATTGGTCAACTATTGTAGTGGACACCCTAAAATTACAACCATATCCCATTGTTGTGGTGGTTTGGGCTCTGCACGTATCTTAGGAGCTAAAAGGAAAACTGTTATGGGACAATACCCCATATTTCAAGCATAGAACATGAAATGGATCTAGTGAACTAAATTTGGTGCATAAATTCTTAAAATTGTGGCCATATATCTTTCACATGATAAATATTCCCTATCTAGGGCATGTGTGGTGGTCTAAGACATCATACATGGCCCATGAGTCCCTAAGGAAATTTATATGATCTCGTATCATGTCGTTTGACCCTAGAACATTCCTTAGACCATGAGAACCATACTTTATGTTACAAATTTATTTGAAATAACCATTTTTATATCACATACGGCATGTGTTATGGACTAAAGCCTTAGGGATGGACCATGAACTCCAAATCTAAATAATGTTATGTCTTCAGGCTTGTTTGTTTGACCTTGGATCAAGACCACCAATTTTCACTCACAAGACAATTTTTTTAATGTAAAACCTATGATGTGCTGGCTAGAGACTCTTTTAAACATAACTTGGGATCTCTAAAGATAAATTATAAGGCATAAGACCTTGGTTGTATGGATAAATAAAAATAAAACATAAGTTAATGTAAATATCAACATCAACTTTAAAAAAATAGTACTAAATTTTAAATACACATAAAAAGGATAGACATTTAAGTGCATTGAAGGATCAAAAGTGACAAACTATAATTGTTTCCATTAGGTGAACATATCTGGCGACAATCATTGATTGTCACCATTATTTTGAGGTAGTTTTGGTGATTGGAGTGTTGAGCACTCAACACACCCTAAAAACCTTATGAAATTTTATCACTTTTTGGGTACCACTTGTTTGATTTTACTAACTAAATTGATTTCACTTTGGGGAATGGTTTATTTTTGTTTTGTTTTCATGACTCTTATAAATAAAGTCAGGCTTGTTTGAACTTATGAAACCTCTTATGATACAAATATTATACAACAAGACATTCCCATGAAACCTCATACCTGTTGAAAAGTCAACAAGAAACATGTGTCTAATTTAGTTTTCCCTTAATTAAATTAGACAATAAATATTAATCTATTATCTCATTCATAACTGAGTGATTTGGAATTGTAACAGAATTGTAATTGTAGTTAAGTGAGTTAAG
>ML788033.1:283878-298803 GCA_009831015.1 Picea engelmannii | reverse complement strand
TGAGTTGCACGAGTGGTTTCTCATGTGTGAGGCAACGCAGTCAATATAGGATGGGGGTTGATGATTTTAGTTGGGTTGATTTTTGGGGACACATCGATTATGGGATTCTTGGCCTGAACCTTTTGTATGAATGTGGCATATAATATTCCATTAATGGATTTACCTAAGAATATGGCCTCACCTGGAAGCTTGGTACATATTGGAAAAGTCTACTTTATCCTCTATAACTGGTGTTCTTCCTCCTCCTCTGATTATGAGGCCATTAGTGATGTCTGGGGTTGTTCTACCTTTCCATAGCTTGACTTGCTTATTCTGTTGGATTCTTCTTCTTTAACAATTCTGGTATCAATGAATAATGGACACCCGACTTGTGCAGGGTGCGTTTAACTACTGGACAAGAAAGAATTTCCTTGTCTAGTATCTCTTCATCCAAATAGAATGGTAGGGGCCATGTATGAAATTCTGAAGGATTTGCATGCCTTGGCTAGACGAATCTATAATGGTGGTTCAAAGAAAATACAATGTTCCGCTCCTGTGGTATACGCATCCTTTGGTTGGCGTCAAACAAATGATTGTACCACTTTAGGAATGCAACGTTGTTGAACTCCATGTTTTATGAGTCTACCCTTGCATGTCAGGGCTCAAAAATATTTGTGAGGTGACCTTTTTCGGTAGGTGCTAACTTTATTTCCGTGGGTGGAATCCACTTCAACATTGCAAAAGACATAAGAAAATATCCATATGTGAAGGCGTCTCCCTTCTCTTGAAATTCCTCGCAAGCGACAATGAGTTCTTCCAACAAGTAACTACACCAATTGAACACTACACCATTTCCACAGAAGTCAATAATTGACAGGGCATCCAATGTAAATTCACCCTTATATTAAGAGTGCATGGCATTTCTAGCAATCACATAGCATGTCGCTATGACCATCTCAGGGAGGATTGGTTCAATATTTGTTGTGTGACCTCCCCTCTATCTATGGAAGCACTCATACAGGATAATCTTGCCCTTATGCTTTCCATTCTTTCTCGATCCTTGAAATCCTTTAGAGACATCTTCTCCCTCCAAAGATAATCATGTGAGCTGGTGAATATATTCAGCTTGAATGGGGCATCATTTTTCGAGCCATAAACTGCAATCATGCACCATGTTGATCAAGAACTTAATGCATCGCACAAATTCGCCCCTAGTTCTGAACACTAGGAGGTCCCAAACATTCATGATTATCAAGTGGAACAGATTCAGAAACTCAGCCTTTGGGAGGAACTGCACTTCTCCTATTGGTTCAGAGTCCATCTTGCAAAACATGTCGATGTTCATTTAGGGGAACAACGTTGTGTCCATGAGATCCAAGTCAAGGATTTTTTTTTGCTTGGATTTTTCTTTGAAATCTCTTAGGACCTCATAAAGCTCATTGTTATAGTCCAAAAATTCCACATCTATGCATCCAAGACATTGGTCCATCCATTTTCATACTTTGCCAAAAATATTGTTGAGGCTTCCTTCTAAAAAAAAAAAATTTGGATAGTGCATGTGCCCTGTTGCACTAATAGCCTGCATACACACATGTGTTGCATGTTATTTATCCCACGTATATAAACTTTTTGCATGCTAGTTATCTCGTGTTTACCTCCAAAATTTGCAAAAAATATAAAATTGCACGGAATCCGGCCGAGTTTACAGGCTATGGATGGTTTCCTAACCATTTTAACCCTTGTATCTCATCCCCGAACCGAATAAACACATTTTTATCATATAAAAAGAGGTCTTGGAGATTCATTTAGACACGTGAACAAGAGAATAAGAAAATTCTTCCAAAATCCCTTCCCTTTCATTGCCCAGGATTTGCATCTTGCTCTGATTTTTAGACTCAGCTTTCCCCTCCATCCATTCTCCCTATGCAACCCTTCCTCCGTCACTTGATGGTATGTTGGTTGTGAGAATATAATGTGGGATTGATCCATTTGGAACCACAATAGAGGAGCCCAGACTTGGTTTGTAGAGTGTTCGCAAGCAAAGGTTGTAACCTTTTTATCTCTATTGAATAAAACATATTATCTTTGTCCCAAAACTCTATGTGTACATGTTCTTGTCAATTTGAGTATTTATATCTATATTTAGGATTTTAAAGTGATCATTAGAGATTTTATATGTTGTTTCATTGTATTATTAACCCCTTGTAGGTCATCTTTGGGAGGATATTTTTTATCTAGGAGGAAACAACAAGTGGAAGAGGTATACATCAGTCATAAGGATTGAAGGTGCACTCATTAACCCTCTCTTCCCTCTTTCTCTTATCACTTAGTTTAAATGGTTTTGGGGTATATTAAATATAGATCAATATTTTAAGGGATTTATCACTCTACCTATTCCTTAGACCCAGTTAAGGGGGAATTTCCCCATAGAAGAATTGGTGACTCCAATGGGGAGTCTCTCTAGGGTCTTAGAGGGAGATTTCATTTTGATTTGATTTCTTCAGTTTCTTTTTTAGTTTTTTGAGTTTTCTGAGTCAGTTTGGGTCTTTGGTCACCTTCCATGTGCTTGCTAGCCTCCCCTGCCCATTTTTTCGTCCAAACCTTTTTCTTTTTCAAAAACTTGCAGAGGTGTGTGTGCCCTTTCCTCTGTATAGAATGCATACATACACGTTCTGCATAGTATACATACCACGTACATATGCAGGTTTTTCAAGCATAGCACATGTATCTGTATTTTGGAAGGGTTTTTAAAAAGAATTTTTCTTTCCTAGAAAGAAGCTCTTTTCCTCTCAGGCCTTCTTGAACTCGTCAGGGTCTCTGTTATTTTGTTTGGTTGGGTTAAAGACTCATTTTATCTTGCAATTTGTAAAGAACCCTTGTTGTTTCTTTATTTMTTTTGTTTTCTTTTAAGGTTTAGGGTGAACTTATAAGTGTTAGATCCTCCTATGGATTCCAGTGAATCTTTGATTTCAAGCAGTGGATTAGGGTCTGTGTTAGCCTTGTTTTTTTTTTTTCTCTTTACCTTGTTTGTCCTTTGAAAAATGAAAAAATATCATTTACTTGTGATTTTATTTTCTAAGTATTTTAAAAAATAAAAAATATATATAGTTGCATTTAGTTATGCATTTTTTTTGGTAGTTGTAGCATAGGTTGTTTATTACAAAAGAAAATATTTTTATTTCCAAAGTTCTTGTTATGCTATTTCCTTGAAATTTTAGTAGTTTTTGTTTGTATTGTGAAACGAAAAGCGCATTCTAGGAAACTTTTTGCATTTTAGGATCTTGGATTATACTTCGAAAAGTTTTCATTTACAAAGATTAAAATCCATTTTTAAGTTGTAGAACCTAGTTTTCTTTTTGCACGAATGTTCTAAAGATTTTATTTCTTCTCTTTTATCTCTTGAAAACACAATAAGTTGCACATTCGTACCCTTTTTAGTAAATCAATCCACTTAAAATCAACGATTAACACTAAAAATCAACTAGAATCTTGTTTGTAGGGTTCACCAAGTAGTTTAGGCTTTAGGGCCTTGAAATAGGTGTGGAGAGGAAACTCTTCAAGGCCGCTTAAACAAACATAAGAGATTTTGATAGGGAGCATCAAAGTCCAGTTTCATGAGATTCAGTCAGGACCCCCCTCTAACATAGGGGCTAAACACGAGATGGCGTGAGCAAAGGTAGATGAGATAACCACTGCAAAGTCAGAGTGAACGTAGTGGGGATCGTATATTGAGGGTCATTCTTTGGATTATGCTGATTTCATTTGAATACGGAGACTCATGGACCTCAACTCAATTTAAGATCCTTTGTTTTCTTTCAGACCATTTTCCTTCGGTAACCTTGAAAGGCTTCAGAATTTGTTATCTTGCTCATTACGATCAGCCCGAATGTCGACTGTACTTGCCTGGTGATTGACTGTGAGCTGGAAGCCTAGTTGCATGGTTTTAGGGACTTACATGGGTTATTGGGTGGTATACTGGAGTACCCAAGGTAGACATCGGATCGCACTTTGTACAATATACTTGGAGGGTGTTTCCATGTTCGAGTTACACTTGCACCGGTAAGTTTCTCTAGTGTCGATTGGCATAATGTTTCTTTCTTCCAGACAGTTATTTGCTTGATTTGTCGTTAAGAAATTTTTTGTGTGTGGTCTTTGTTTCATGCTAGCTTAACCTTAGAGTGTCAGTTGATCATTTCACAAGGTGGAATATCGATAGCTCCATCGTTCGCGTAGGCTTCAAGGCCCGTGACCGCTTACTTTGGAGACACTTCTGCCACTGCTGAGGCACAAGCTAGATCTAGAGGGTTCATTTGAAGTGACCAAGCCATAGGAAACTGTACCTAAGCCAAATCCTAGAGAATAATTTCTTGCACCAAAGGATTCCACCATTTCTGACATCGAAGATGAAGGCTTCATGCCCAAAAACCCTCTGATCACTGACTTATCAGTGTCGCTTATTATTTATATAGTCCCTCCGGAGGTGACTTCACTTGAATGTCAATTTTTTAGATGAGCGAAGATGGAAGCAACTAGTTCTACCTCTTCTGGAGTCCTCATACTCCCATATCGGTTGTCGCGGGAGGGGGTGTCGTGCCTCCTCCCCCACCTCCATTTATTAGGACTATGGATATCCAGAAACCCACAACTTTGGGAAGTAGATAGTCCCCTCAACAACTATGACCATTGTTCCCTCTATTCATAACGTTTTTGGTGCTCCCTTTTCATGTGGGATGTCGGGTTTTGATGCTAGTTCGACCTTAACTTACTCTACTATACAGATTTTTGGTATGGGGGTAGGGATCTCTAACTATTCCTTAAAATGATATTTAACAGGCACCACTTCCCTATTTAACACTATCCCTTATGATGGGGGTCATATCCCTCCTCCATCCCCTTCGCTAAGAGGTGCTTTCCAACATCCAATCGGGCTTAACACCAACTCTATCTTGTTTAGTGGGGGGAGTCATGGGCCTCAATCCTATATGAATCTGGGAGGTTCTATGAATTTTTCTTTGTTTGGTGCATTTGGAAACAATGCTTTCTCACCATCTCATTTTTCGGTAGGAGGAAATCCCATATTTGGTCAACCAAACCCTATGCAAGGATTCATTCCTTCACAAGAAGCGATGATAGGAGTTTACTCCTCACAAGGTCTTGGAAATCCATTGCAGGGATTGTTTCCTTCAAAAGGGATGTCACTCAGGGGAAACTGCTCCCACACTTAGTGGAACCCTGGTAAGGGTTTAGTACCTATGTTAGGAGGGTCAGTTGGTAGCATCCCCAACTAAGTTCCTTGGAATAAAATGCAGGGAGAAATCCCTACATAAGGTATGCCATCCAACTACGAGAATCATTTGATGATGAAAAATCAAGCCCAAACTCCTTTTACTGGCCAGGGCCACCAAGGTTTCTACCAAAACCCTGGAAACCAAGAAAACTTTTCCTGGAAACCTGGTGCCAGTCAAAATCCAGGCCCCTCTTTTCCTTTGAATCCACCACAACCTAGACTAACTTTCCTGGAAGCTCTACATTTTCCATATTTGTCGATGTCGTTGAACTAAGTTTCCCTCATACATCCCTAAGTTTGAAGGAAAGCCCTGTGAAGATTCAGATGATCATGTTACAACATTTCATTTATGGTATTCATCCAACTCATTAAAGGATAAATACATTCAATTGTGTTTTTTTCAACACAATATTATAAGGGGTATTGTGAAATGGTATATCGAGATCGATAGCTCTAAGTACGCTTATGTTAACAACCTGGCTATGATTTTCTTAAACCATTTCTAGTTACCGGTAAGATACAATGTCGGTACTGAGTTATTTCCCAACTTCAAGAAAACAAAAGTCATCCATATCTTGGATCACATTCAAGAATGGCGTCAACAAAAGATCTTGATCAAAGTTAAGGTCCCTCCCACATTTTTTCTTGAGTGGTTCTTAAAGTCCTTGGTGCCTTTGTTATAGCAAGATTTTCCTCACCCCGTTCAATCTTGCACATAAGACCTTTTTCCATTTCAATATGCAGACTTGTCATCCCTTTTTTCATATCCCAGAGATAAAAATACAATTTTCCACACATGCACATCGTTCCTACTGTATAGCATGTGTATACACAAGTTTCACCACTACATCCCGCGTACATTGGAAAATGTGCCCAAAATCAAAAAATAGTGCCACGTTTCCATGTCACGATAGGAGATCAATGATCATTGGCCTTCCATATACTGGAAATGTTCTGAATCGACCCTTCAGTTCCACTTGAAGGCTATAAATGGGCAAATTATGAGCTATGGAAAGGAGGAGAAAGAATTCAAATTTGAGAGAAAAGTTTCTCTGGAGGAATTATTCATTTCACATTGAGTCTGCATCCCTTTATCCTTTAAGTCTGAACATAGTGTTCAGCCCCCAAGATCTTCCCTTATTGATCGAGAAATTCATTGTCTCTCCTATATGAGCTTGCCTTTGGTGGAGGATTGAAGTGGTGGAGGCCTAGCTAGAAGGAACTTAGTTTCTCAGTTCCGAACCATGCTGACACAGAAGTATGTAACTTATTCACTTTTGTTGATTATATCTTTATAGAAATACTATTTTCTCGTCCAATAGATATCTTGAAAATATTTGAATTATTATTCCATGGGTGTATTTGTTATGAATGTTAATGGATTATGCTATTGAATGTGCTAACATCATATATTATCATCATATGCTTGTGTGTCTTGGTTGTTGAGGGCTAGTTGCAAGTATATTTCTTTGGGTCAAGTGATCAATGATGGAATTCATCCAACGTTTGGACGAGGTAGGCCTTTTATCTTGTCTTTATCACACATTTGTTTATATAGCATACTTGGGAATATAGTTGATTTTTGCAGTCATTTTTGTCTGTTATGGTTTTCCCCTAGCCATAGAGAGATTTTCCTCATAACAAAATTGGCGACCATACCGGGGAATGAATCTTCTTTCTTGGGGTTTGGAGTGTGTTTCTCCCTAGATTTCTCTTTTTAATATTGATTTTATTATCGTATGATTTATTGACAGCCTCTGTTCACTTTGGGTCTGAGTCTTTCAGCCTTCTCCTTAGCCTAGCTTTGTTTTTACACTTATACACGCGTTTTTGCTTGACAGTCATATATAAACGTGTTTTCCTTCTGGAAGCTGCGTACATACATGCTTTTCCCTTGAACATTCGTGTACATCAACCTTTGTTTTTTTTTTTCTAGGTTTGGTGGATGGTTGGTAGGTTTTGATGGTTGTTGAGTCTTCTTGGGTCTCTGTAGTGACTATTCAGTGTCTGTGGAATGGAACGAAACCTGTCTTTGGTTAAATTTTTGGGCATTTCCTTTCTCATCATATTTTCATTTTGATTGTCCTTGTACATTGGGCTAGGTGTTTTTATCCTTGATATCCTACTTGAGTTGTCTCTGTCTATACATAGTAGAGTCTATATCTCAAGTTGTTGTTCAGTCCTTGCATTTTCATTTTTCTTATATTGAAAATACAAAAATACTAGTCCTTTTACATTGATTAGAATTTTGATCTTTTGAGTCTTTTTCATTTATCTTAGTGCATGTAAAGCAAGATTTCATTTTTATTAAGAATTGCATAATTGAATTGAAAATTTCATGTTTAGGAAGTATATCATTTATTGGAAATTGAAGTTAGGACTTTGCATTGTTGTCATATTCATTTACTTTACTTGTTGAGTCATAAAATCACCAGTTTCATGACCACATATGTTGAGTAAGAAAGGCCATTAAAATTAATGCAACAATTTAAAATTGATTAGTAACAATTTTATTTTCTAGGGTGCACAAACTAGCTTAGGATTTAGTGCCTTGGAATAGGATTTTGTGAGTAAACTTCTCCAAGGCTATTAAATCAACATATGTGTCTAACTAATGGAGTGGATAAATCCATTGTATAATCGGTAATATTAGGAGGCTCTGCTTATACCAAATTTAAGCACGAGGTCGCGTGATGTCAGTTGAAGGGATATCCCCATGATACCTTCTTAGCGTCAGATATGTTTTTGGGGATCTATTCGTATATGGGGATCTTGATAGTGCCCTTACCTCTTTGAGAGGCAATGCTTTCAAGGTTTCGGGCTTTGCTACCCTACCCATACGGTGGACCTAACTTACGACTTTCACATGTGCATCGTTTATACTGTGGTTTCTTAGTTGCTTGACTTAGGTGCCACATAGGTTACTTCCAGGGGTTATTATGTAGGTACCCTAGGTTAGATAAGGGTCAGACATCACACAACCTTTATGGAGGATTACCTCTCTGAGGGTATCTAACTGACTGGTTTTTAATCCTACGAGGGCCCTTAGAACTGATTCTGATACCTATGATCTTTAGCAGGGAGTCTCAGGCCCCTGTTGGGCGAGGCATACCTACTTTAGGGAGGGAGACCCCTTTTAGCCACTTTATCATGTTTGTGTGCATATTGGTTGTTTGATTATTTTTGGTGTGCTCTTTGATTACTAGTTGGACATAATATTTTTTTTAACATATTTAGTCTTAAGTCATCATGGAGATGAACAAGCGTCCCCGCTAGTCTCGCCACTTTTTATTGTTACCACCAGATTTCGAGTATTTTCCTTCTAAAAGGCGTAGAGTTATTAAATGTGGTACACACAGCTTCACTTTTCATACTTGTGATTCTACAAAAATGAGTGCTAAACTAAGTCATCAAAATACTGGGAGCCCCTCAACTCCCACACCTACTATAGTTAATGGAACACCTTAGACTCCTACATCCACAATGGTTGTAGTGTCGGAGGAACCTATCATCACTATTTCACGTCCTATTGTAAATTCTCAACCTATTTCCATGAACCCATTTGGGTATCTTGGTCAGTCACCGGGCCATAATGTTCAGTCCATCCCGATCGCCTCTAGTCCTTTCTCCTATGGTATGCCTAATTTTACTTCATAGTTTTCAAACTCCATCCTAGTTGTTGGCCATAATTTTGGCATTGGACTTGGGGGAACAACTCATCCTTATACTCCATTCTTGTTTGGTGTCTCTCAGATCCCTCAAACAACTCCTACCATTGGAGGCATTCCCTCTTTTAACCTTGGGTCTATCCCTGATGTTTCTAGGTGTAGTAACCAACCTGGCAAGCAAGCTTCTACTCAAGTTTCATCCTTTACCCTCACCTCCTAAGTGTCGATTCTAAAAAACATGTTTGGCATGATGAATCCACCTTTTTCCTCTAGATTCACACCCGGAGGAGGTTAGTTTCACACCTTGGGAAACCCCCACCCCGGAGCCACTCCAGATGGGGGCAGTTTTTATAACCCCCATCATAACATTCCTATTGGGATGATGCTTAACCAATCTCTTATGAATCAACCTGGAGGAGGGTATTAGAATCCCAGATAGGGCCATGGTTCTTACTAGAACCCTAGATGGGTTGTGATTCCCCAAACACAATCTTTACAGGGAGCTTTGGGACAGATGCTGCAACCTTCTCTCCCTTTTTTGGCCACGCTCAATATTCCAAACTTGTCTAAGTTGATGATTGACCATGTGTGCCATGATCCTACATGTCCCTCCGTTCCCACCAAGCTTCCTTCGGATATTCCAAAATTCAAAGGTAAGAATGGCGAGGATCTCGTTGATCACATCACCACCTTTCACCTATGGTTCTCTTCGAATTACCTTAATGACAATTCCATTCAGTTAAGATTATTTCAACGTACCCTCATAGGGGTTTCCATGAAATAGTATATCGAGCTACCTAGGAGGCATATGGGACCTTTAGTCAGATGGTGCTAGTCTTCCTTAACCACTTCCAATTATCGGTTCCTTACAATGTTGGCCTAGAAATTTTGTTGACCTTATGCCAGGACAAATCCACTCATATATCAGATCAAATCCAAGAGTGGCGTAGATGGAAGAGGTTGATCAAGACCTGCATACCCCCATATTTCCTTTTAGAATGGTTTCTTAAGTCCTTACAGTCTCTTATTTCAAAAGATGTTACTACATCCAGGACGAGATTCTTCTCGACCCATTGAGGTCAAACTATGACCCTAGACAAAATCCCAGACCTCATGCTGATGGCATTGTAGGATTCACCAATGTGAAATCTGCAGACTCGATGACAAGCCATTTGAAAGAGTTGTCTCTACACCAGTCTATAGGAGGGAAAAATTCATCTGTGTCTTCCAATCCCACTCAGTCGATAGATGTACATTCTATGCAATCATCGACTGGCCCAAATGGTAACCAACAACCAGGCAGGAATAAGAAAAAATGACGTATTAATAATCGTAAGGGTTGGAAGAATAATAAGCATCCCAAGGAAAATGGTAATAATGAGAGCACGAATAATAATGTTGGTGAGGGAAAGAAAGAAAGGTGTAAGGTGAAATTTTCCACAAGCTTTTCACAGACAATCTTCTTACTCATTTATGCCCCAAACTTGTAGAATCTGCAAGGCTCTTATCTCTACCACCCACCATGCTAACAAATCATTTCCCACATAACCAACACATGGCCTTGAGCTCCTCAAATGAAAAAAATGTGGTCAGTGGGATTCAAACCCCACCGCCACTAGACGGTGACCATTTGTGTATCAATATGGTCAATTCTCAGGTTAATGTAGCCACCCAGTCTCGCAATTATAGTTCTTCGCAAAATGTACCTGGTCTAGAATCTCTTCCTCCTTTGGAGATGCCTTTGCAAATCAAAAAAATAGAGCCATCGCCTCGTATTCCAAAAGGAGTACTCAAGCGCTCTACCTACAATCCAAATTCTTGAGCCACCCAAAATTAATCTGTTGTTGAGGACCTGGTTCAAACCCCTTTTGCGATGTCGGCCCTGGAGGTACTCCATACATGTCCCTCATAGAGGGATGCCTTACTATCTGCGTTAGGAGCTCTAGACGCCAGTGGCTTGAAATTTATCAAGTTTGACGTCATAGATGTGAAGCCTCACTTGCCTTACCATGTGGCATTCCAAATCCACGTGGGTTATTCAAAGTATACCATCAAGTGTGTGGTTGTTGATGAATGCGTTGCAACATGTGTGATGTCCTTGATTTGTTGGAAAGCTCTTAGCTCTCTGACTCTCTCTCAGTCTCCGACCATGTTGACTACTTTTGACAGTCATTCCTTCCACCCTCAAAGTATTCTTCCTGCCTTTCCGGTCTAGTTAGGTGGGAAGACAATAGAGGTGGATGTCAAGGTGGTTGATCCACCCCTCGATTATAACTTGTTACTAGGAGGCAATTGGACTTATGCTATGATTTTCATCGTATCATTCATATTCTCCACTCTTTCTTTTCCTCACCATGGGAAGATCGTGACGATCGAATAGTTGTCCTTTGTGTATGCTAGCCCCAATGAATCTGTTGGACCTTCGAGCCCCTTGGTCTAAAATTCTCATCCGGCAACTGAGAATATTAGTGTTGAAATGTATTCATCCCTTATGGGTACCTTCGAATTCATGGCACTGATTCACCATGTTTACGCCATGTCCATTAGGCATGTTTCTTCAGAGAGGTTTGGTCATTTCCACACTTCCTATTTTAATGATCCTTGGACCCTAGCTTCCTTGACTGCATCTTTTGAAGGTCAGTCACATGCTGGAATGGCCATGCCACTATCGGTAGTGGAGATAGTGTATCAAGTTGTTCTTGACTCTTCCATCAATCTTGATCCTATTACCTCATAAACAGACGAGGAGGATTATGTTCATAAGCTCATGTGGGCCACTTCGTCGTCCTGTTCACATGACTGCATCGATGAGAATTTTCCCTCGAATGAAGCTATCATAGAATCCTTGAGTAGTTCTGACAAACCTTGGGATGGTATGCATCATTGCTCTTATTCTCTTCTAGAGCTTGCCAGAATAAAAAAAGATGACTTTCAATCTACTTTGAGTGAGATAGTCGGTCACGCCATAGTTCCTCTTGATACGTAAGAAATTTATGTTGAAGGAAACATGACGAGTATCTCTCCTACAGTCACGATCGATATCTCTTGTACCCCTAGAAATATTGAAAATGTACACATCGGTGTGGATTGTTCGCCAGAATAAATCTTGACCTACACCAAGATATTCAAGGAATTTTGATATGTATTTGCTTGGTCATATGAAGAGATGCTAGGAGTCGACCCTGAAATTGTTGAACATGTGATTAGAACTTACTCGAATGCTAAGCCTATTCGACAACGTCTTAGAGATGTCAATCCCTAGAAGGCCCCTGCTATTAAGGCATAGGTAGAGAATATGCTTAATGATGGATTTATCTACCTGGTTCCCTTGAATGAATGGGTATCCAATACTGCTCATGTCAATAAGAAGCAAGGAACCATCTATGTATGCATGTATTTTCATGACCTGAACAAATCTTGTCCTAAAGACAACTTCCCAACACCTTTCATAGATCATATTCTCAACGAGTGTGCGGGAAGCAAGGTTTTTTCTTTCATGGACATATTTTTAGGTTATAATCAAATTCAAATTAAACCCGAGGATCAACACAAGATGAAATTTATTTGTCCTTGGGGTACTTTCGCATACCAAAATATGCCTTTCAGCCTTAAAAACGTTGGAGCAACCTTCCAATGTGCTATGACCTTGGAATTCCATGATATTAAGTATATAGTTGAAGATTATCTTGACTATCTTGCTTCTCACTCTCGTAAGAGAGTGGATCACTCTAAGCACCTTCGACTATTTTTTGAAAGATGTCGTCATTATAGAATCCGATTGAACCCTCATAAATGCATATTTTGTGTTAGGTCTAGATGTCTTCTGGTATTTTTAGTCTCTAAGACCAGGATCATGGTAGATCTATTAAAGGTTTAGGTAATACTTTGATTTCCTCCCCCACACACTATTTGACAACTTCAAGGTTTATAGGGGAAATATAACTTTTTACGTTGGTTTATAGTAAACTATGACAATATTACTAAGGTTTTCATGTGTCTTTTGAAGAAGGACACCCCTTTTATCTGGGATGAGCGAGCCTAGGAATCCTTCGATGCTTTGAAGACATCCTTGGTATTGACGCCTCTGATGAAGTCTCCTAACTACAGTGGGGATTACTTAGTCTCCTAACGAATTTGAACCTATGATCTAGGTCAAAATGAGGAAAACAATCTTGAGGATGAGATTGTTTATTGCTCGGATGGGGATTTGAATCTTGACCTTCTCGGTCCCTACTATACAGTGAGTGTCTATGTACTCTTCTATCTTCATACTTCTCCCAGATCCCTGGGCTTTGAGGTTCACCACCTGACCCCGATGTGACAACCCAGTCAAGAAATATATGTCCTCGACCTCAATCCTTAATGGTTTCCCATGAAGATTTAAGCCTTCACTGTCTAGATCCCAGTAATCCACGAGAAATTATAGCAACCTCACTTGGGCGCTCATCCCTTTGAGTGCCCAAAATTTGTACAACCTGCATATTTTCAAGGCCATTTGGGCCCCCAGATCTCTTTCCACAACAGCATATACCTCCTCATGTTCCCTTTCCCTCCATTCTAGCACCATCCTACCAGACAAACATCAATTTTTGAGTTAGAAACCATCAAAAACCTTGTTTACAGACTTGTACATGGGATGCAATATTCACAGTCATGTATAAAGTTGAGTATATGTAGTTTGTATTTTACATAGTCGCATATAACCTCGGGCATATGCAACCCGATGAGTGGTATCCCGCATACACCTAATTACCTAATTTTTTCCTTAAATGACTCAATTTTTGAAACCTAAATACGAAATGTAATCCACTAGAAAGGAAGAGGAGGGGAAGAAGAATTACCTGGTCCAAATGGTCTCTGATTCCGTCACTCGACGCTTCCACAATAACCAGTTGAAGATCGGAGGTAATTTGGTCCAAATTTCACTATTTGGGTAAAAAAGTCAAAAGACATAGTAAAATTTGGTTTTTGTTACTATTTATAGCAGTTTTTACCCACTTTACATAGTTTTGAATCATATTTCTCCTAATGGACTGATACAACAGTGGATTGAGTTGGTTTTTGTAGTTTTCACCAAGGATTCTTGCGTTTCTTAGCGTTATGTTGATCGTTTGTAACTACGGACGAGTATTTTCACTACCCGACATATAGAATAGGTAACCATTCCATCATTCAAATTTGCATTGTCCTATAATTGTCACTCATATGCCTTAGATACGAACCCATTTTTTAGCAACATAGAACCCTCCATCTGCTACAAGACGTGTCATTATCAAATGGTAGAGACTTACCAAACATGGGTACCCTAGTTAGATCCTCTACTCCATTTGGTGCCCATGTAGAGATTTTTTCCATAGGACCGGGAGTCCCTTATAACTAATACATGACTTTATGTTGAGCCTCATTTCTCACTTATAAACATGCTAAGATATACCTAGAGGACTCCCAGCTGAGTTTGATTTAAGCTCCTTTCCGACTCGTTTTCAAAAAGAGAAAGGATTACCGAGTGAACATGTCTCTTTCAAACTTGTAAATTGGATTTGAAAGGACGTCTATTTGGTACATTTTTATCCCTTTTTCAAACCAAGTAGACTAAGATTATGAAAAAGGAAATTTTGTTGGCATTAGGATGTGGTTTCTTCTCATTCCCTTGCTTGTAGTATTGACCCTATAGTTGATTCTTGCTTTGCCTTATAAACTATTTGCCACAACAATTTTGCATCCTCAACCAAACAAAGCCTCATTTATATCCTTTGAAAATTGACACCCTATACCCAGGAGGGAACATTCCCCTGAGTGTCCATCTCCCGCATGCACCTCCTTGCATTGATCATAGGTATGTTCCACTACTGGAACTATTTTTTCTTACTTGCGACACTCGTTTCCTCCTTTGTATCATAGAATTCATTTGACTATGAAAAAACAAAAAAATATGGGCGGGAAGGGAGTATTATCTTGTATTGGCATCATTTTTGTCGCCTTTGAATAGAG
>ML788033.1:259079-279671 GCA_009831015.1 Picea engelmannii | reverse complement strand
TTCTCTTGGTGTAGAGTAACAATGGGCATTGCTGCCCTGGATTGTTGACTATATAATCCCCTGGACCCCTGGATGCAAAGAAAACAACAAGTGGGAGAATGTTGGGTATGTGTTATATTCTTTGCATGTGTGTGTGTGTGGGTTTGTCAGATATGACAACTGCATCTGACGGGGGGTCCCAGGGGGGGCAGGTATGCCCCCCCCCTGGTTACGCGCAGCGCCTCGAAATTTTTTTTTTGGCGGTTTTTTCTATTTTTAGTGGATTTTGCTATTTTTAGCTGATTTTTAAATTAATCCCGGATTAAGGGATTAGGGTTTTGGTATCTACGGAATACCTAAAAAAATTGTATATATTGTATGGCGAATGGTGAAATTCGATATAACAAAAATAAGAAAGGTTTTCTCGGTTGAGGGTTTCCAGTAAAAATCTCTGTGTACTCTGTGTATGAGCCATTGATTAATTTTTGTATTGCTTAAGAATCTATATGCATTGCTTTACTTCACAGGTTTAAAACTTACATTGAGCTCATTACAAAGAGTTTACTCCCCCGATTGGTTACTCTTCCAGTCCCTATGGAGAGTTTGATTCATGCCTCATGCATCTCATGGTTTCATCATTGAGTCTATGATGCCAAAGTCTTCCATATGTCTCATGCTCTTGCTCAAAGGATGTCTATCAACCTGTGTCGGACATTCCTCATAACTCTTGACTTTGCATGTCATCCATACCCTCATTTTGTCTCAAAATCACATGAATTTGTAGTCCTATTACGCACCCTAGTCCTACTTTCCTCATTGGTAGGTAACCTTGAACTCAGCAGTTGACATTTCATCATTGGTCATTGACTGGGTGGCTTCATTTGTGTTCGACGGAAAGACATCTATTAACACATTGGGATTTGTGTAGTGTCTTGTATGCCATTAGCCTTATTCGTGTTTTCCTCTCCTTTGTCAGTAGTTTTCCACATTTGATGATATTCAGAGGGTATTTTTCATGTACTGATTGCACTTGGCACACGCGAAAGACACATAGGGTCGTTGTTCCATGAACATTTTCTTCATTCGATTTCCTCCAAATCATCAAGATCTTGCTTTGTACCTCGTTTTGAATGATGAGAGATGCCTTAATTCTCTCCTTCCAATGGGTCTCCTCCATCGAATTCAACTCATCTATTCTGGAAATGAGACCTAGGGTCCTATGAGTACCTAGAGGCCTACAGTCATTAGTGGTGGGTTCTCTCACCATCGACAGTTGGGAATACATTAATGTCTCCTGATCGATGGATTCTTCAAGTGTTCGACCCCGACTCCTTTATTCACACTTGTAAGAATGTACTCAGTTCCTTGATACCTACTTTCATCATCGACGGGTTGTCTCACGTTTTTTAATGGTATACATCAATGATCGGTAATCAAACAAAGTCTCATTGTGTTCAAACTCAACTCCTTTATTCACATGATTTAGAATTTCACCTTTGGAGGATTGTTTAGAAGACTTGAAGACATCAGTATGTATCCGCATCTTTCTTGAGTTGTTGCTTCCTTTTCATTGGACCAGTACCCATGTGACTTCAGTGATTATGGGAGATCAGATTGTACTCCATTGTACACAGATATCTTCAGATTGTTTTTTAGACTGGTTCTACTGGGCCTTTCTCATTACTATGATATCCTTTGGCATGTAACCGCATTTTTATTTTCCTATTCATGGCCACAGACAGTTGTTTGGTATATTTTCACATGGATCTGTAGTGTAATTCAAATTGGCAGCAATGTATGCAAATTCAGTACAGATTGTAATGAGAAACTAGTTCTTCTAGTTGGGTCCCCATTACTCCACTTCTGGGTTTTTATAATGTATTTTGGCCATCACAAATACTCCTATGACCTCACACATTAGGGGGAATCTGTTATAGAAATATTTGTCTCACCCCATGAAATCTTGCACAGAAGGCCTTTTTCCATTTCCCTATGCAGACTTGTCATCCTTTTTTCCAAATCCCAGAGCTAAAAATACATTTTTTCCACATATAGGCACCTTGCCTACTATACAACATGTGTATGCACATATTGCACCACTACAACCCACGTACATCGGTAAATGTGCCCAAAATTGAAAAATAGTGTCAGGTTTCCATGTCACGATAGGAGATCAATGATCCTTGGCCTTCCATATACTGGAAATGTTCCGACTCAGCCCTTAAGTTCCACTTGAAGGCTATAAATGGGCCAATTCCAAGCTATGGAAAGGAGGACAAAGAATTCAACTTTGAGAGAAAAGTTACTTTGGAGGAATTATTGACTTCACATTGAGTCTGCATCCCTTTATCCTTTAAGTTTGAACATAGTGTTCATCCCCCAATCTCTTCCCTTATTGATCGATAACTTCATTGTCTCTCCTATATGAGCTTGCCTTTGGTGGAGGATTGAAGTGGTGGAGGCCCAACTGGAAGGAACTTAGTTTCTCGGTTCTGAACTGTGCCGACACGGAAGTCTGTAACTTATTCACTTCTGCTGATTATATCTTAATATAAATACTCTTTTCTTGTCCAATTGATATCTTTCAAATATTTGAATTATTATTCTATGGGAGTATTTGTTATGAATGTTAATGGATTATTATATTGAATTTCTAACATCATATATTATCACCATATGATTGTGTTTCTTGGCAGTTGAGGACTAGTTGCAGGTATATTGCTTTGGGTCAAGTGCTCAATGGTGGACTTCATCGAATGTCTGGACGAGGTAGGCCTTTTATCTTATCTCTCTCGCACATTTGTTTATATAGAATACTTGGGAATAGAGTTGATTTTTGCAGTCATTTCTGTCTGTTGTGGTTTGTCGCTATCCATAGAGATATTTTCCTCGTAACAGCCTTGCATACCCAAATACTTTGTGACATACGAGTTTTTTTCCAAAGAAGAGGCTATCATGAGAGCCCAACAACTGGAGTTGATTTACTCTCAATCTGATATGTTGTACAAGATCCTACCAAACACACCATGTTCAACTTTAGAAAATACCAAATAGAAGTTTGTGCCTCACACTGATGGCATAATAGGCTCAGCATGGAGCAATCCAACATATCAATTGACTAATCAATTATAGAAGTTATCAATTCAATAGACCATGGCCAGCCAAACTCCTAGTTCGTCTTCCCTCACAATCCAAACATCGGATGTACACAGTGTGCAATTGACAAATCCCAAGGGTAACCAACAATCCGAGGGAAAGAGGAAATCTAAAAACAAGAAGGGTAAGGGGGATAAGAAGGTTGTGAATAATGTTGGTGAGGGAAAAAATGACAAGAGGAAGGTGAAGTTTCCATGTAAGATTTGCATGGAAACCACTTGACTCACCAATGCCCTCGGCTTGAGTAAGCCCAAAATCCATTGGCACAACAACATCCTACCATGTTAACCAACCCTTTTCCATAAGGGAAAAATATGGCTCAAGCTTCCTCATCCATGAATGCGCCTGGGGGAAATCAAGGATACCCCGCACCTAATTCTAATAAAAGAGACACGAATGTTTATATGATGAGATCTGATGCTCATATCCATACCAAGGCTCATAATTACGAAATGTCAGAATCTGTTGAGAAGGGCAAAGAAACCTCCAACTCGTCGCCTTCTCTTCAAATTGGGAATACTGTGGGAGAAAATATGACTCACATCCCTAAGGGTGTGTTTAAGAAGGATTCTCACAACCCAAATGCAAGGGCTGCTCAGAATTACTTTGTCATGGAGGATCTGGCACAAACTCCTTGTGAAATATCAGCTTTGGAAGTCCTCGAGAGTTTCCCCTCATAGAGGAAAGAATTGGTGTCTTCTTTGGGAGTGGCCAAGACTACTAACTCAGGAATGATTGTTTTTTATTCTACAAATTATAAACATCATCTTCCTCACCACGTCACTTTATAGATAGTAGTGGTGTATGCCACGAAATCATTGACACGGAACATTTTCCATACGGTGGTTGATGAGGGTGCCTCGACTTGCGTCATGTCATTGGCATGTTGGAAGGCCATTGGCCAACCTGAGTTTTCTTCATCTCCCATGTTTATAATTGCATTTGATGGTCAATAATTCCCTCCTTACACATGAAGTTGGAGGGAAAAATCATGTGCATCGAGGTAGAATTAGTTGATGCACCTCTTTACTACAACCTCTTGTTAGGGAGGTGTTGGACATATTCTATGACAACAGTTATATCCACCATTTTTTGGGTCTTATGTTTTCCTCATGAAGGTTGGATCATAATTTTTGATCATTTATCCTTCTCTTGTCTCGACCCTTCATCGAGGGCATCCACAGTATCGATGATTGACAACCCACAACCAGGTACCATCAACTTGGGTGTTGGATTTTTTTCATCTTTAATGGGTACTTTTGATTATATGTTGCCTACCAATGATATCAAGTTTATTTTAGTTGTCCCTGACCAGCCAAAGTGTTACGAGGAAAATCTCTCTTTGACTAGGGGTAAACCACAACAGACATAAATGACTACATAAATCAACTCTATTCTCAAGTATGATATATAAATAAATATGCTAGTGATACAAGACAAAAAGGCCTACCTCATCCAGACATTCGATGAAGTCCGTCGTTGAGCACTTGACCCAAAGAAATATACCTGCAAATAGTCCTCAACAACCAAGAAACACAATCATATGGTGATAATATATGATGTTATCACATTCGATAACATAATCCATCAACATTCATAACAAATATTCCCATGGAATAATAATTCAAATATTTGCAAGATATTAATTGGACAAGAAAAGAGTGTTTCTATTAAGATATAATCAACATAAGTGAATAGGTTATAGACTTCCATGTCGGCACGGTTCAGAACCGAGAAACTAACTTCCTTCCATCTGGGCCTCCACCACTTCAATCCTCCACCAAAGGCAAGCTCATGTAAGAGAGACAATGAATTTATCAATCAGTAAGGGAAGATCTTGGGGGTTGAACAATGTGTTCAGACTTAAAGGAAAAAGGGATGTAGACTCAATGTGAAGTGAATAATTCCTCCAGAGTAACTTTTCTCTAAAAGTTGAATTCTTTATCCTCTTTTCCATAGCTCAGGTTTTCCCCATTTATATCCTTCAAGTGGAACTGAAGGGCCGAATCAGAACGTTTCAATTATATGGAAGGCCAAGGATCATTGATCGTTTGATGTGACATGGAAACCTGACACCGTTTTTCAATTTTGGGCACATTTCCTTATGTACGTGGGCTGTAGTTGTGCAACCTGCATATACACATGTTGTATAGTAGGAAAGGTGCATATATGTGGAAAAAAATGTATTTTTATCTCTAGGATTTGCAAAAAGGGATTTTAAGTCTGCATAGGGAAATGGAAAAAGGCCTTTTGTGAAAGATTGCATGGGGTGAGTAAAATATTGTTATAATAGATGCCCCCTAATGCGTGAATTCATAGGAGTATCTGTGATGGCCGAAATAAATTATAAAAACCCAGAAGTGGAGTAATGGGGACCCAGCTAGAAGAACTAGTTGCTCATTACAATCTGTACTGACTTTGCATACACAGCTGCCAATTTGAATTACACTGCAGATCCATGTGAAAATATACCAAACAACTGTCTATGGCCATGAATAGGAAAATACAAAATTGGTTACATGCCAAAGGTTTTCATATTCATGAGCAAGGCCCAGTAGAACTAGTCTCAAAATCAATCTGAAGATATCTGTATACAATGGAGTACAATATGATCTCCCATGATCACTGAAGTCACACAGGTACTGGTCCAATGAAAAGGAAGAAACATCTCAGGAAAGTTGTGGCTACATACTGATGTCTTCAAGTCTTATACACAATCCACCAAAGGTTCAAGTCTACATCATTTGAATAAAGGAGTTGAGGTCGAACAGAATGAGACTTTGTTTGATTACCGTTCATTGAGGTATACCATTAACAAATGTGATACATCCTACCGATAATGAAAGTAGGTATCAAGGCACCAAGTACATTCTTACAAGTTTGAATAAAGGATTCAGGGTCGAACACTTGAATACTCCATCGATCAGAAGACATCGATGTATTCCCAACTGTCGATGGTGAGATAACCTACCACTAATGACTGCAAGCCTCTAGGTACTCATAGGACTCTACGTCTCGTTTCCAGAATAGATGAGCTAAATTCAATGAAAGGAGACCCGTTGAAAGGAGAGAATTAAGGCATATCTCATCATTGAGAATGGGGTACAAAGCAGGAGCTTGATTATTTGGAGGACATCAAATGAAGAACATGCTCACAAACCAATGACCCTGTGCGTCTTTTGCGTGTACCAAGTGCAAGCGGTACATGAAAAAGACCCTATGAATAGTAGCCAATGAGGAAAACTGCTGACAAAGGAAAGGAAACCACCAATAAGGCTAACAGAATCCAAGACATTGCATGAATCCCAATGTGTGAATAGATGTCTTTCCATCGAACACAAGGGAAACCATCCAGTCAACGACCAATGATGAAATGTTAACTGTTGAGTTCAAGGTTACCTACCAATGAATAAAGTAGGACTAGGGTGAGTAATAGGACTACAACTTCATGTGATTCTGAGATAAAATGAGGGTATGGTTGACATGCAAAGTCAAGAGTTATGAGGAATGGCTGACATAGGTTGATAGACATCCTTTGAACAAGAGCATGAGACAATTGGAAGACTCTGGCAGCATAGACTCAGTGATGAAACCATGAGATGCAGGAGGCATCAATCAAACTCTCCATAGGGACTTGAAGAGTAACTAGTCTAGGGAGTAAACTCTCTGTAATGAGATCATCTTCCTAAGGCCATGCTATACCCAAAATTATGATGACAAGTGGACTCAACAATTTTGTGCTATGTTCAAAGGCGACACGACTGCTACCAATATAAGATAATACTCCCTTCCCGCTCATCTTTTTTTATTTTTTCATAGTCAAATGAATGTTATGATACAAAAAAGGAAATGAGTGTTACAAGTAAGAAAAACCACTTCCACCAGTGGAACATACCTATTCTCAATGAAAGGAGGTACATGTGGGATATGGGCACTCAGGGGGATGTTCCCTCCTGGGTATAGTGTGTCAAGTTGCAAAGTATATAAATGAGGATCTGCTTGGTTGAGGGTTAAAAATTGTTGAGGAAAACAGTTTATAACGCAAAGAAAGAACTGGCTATAGGCTCAATACTACAAGCAAGGGTATGAGATGCAATCACAACTTAATGCCAAAAAATGTCCTTTTCCATAATCTTACTCTACTTGGTGTGAAAAAGGGATAAACATGTACCAAATAGACATCCTTTCATATCCAATTTATGAGTGTGAAAGAGACAAGTTCACTCGACAATATTTTCGCTTTTTGAACACGAGTCAGAAAAGAGATTAACTAAGACTCACAACCTTTCAAGTCCAATTTAACGAGTGTGAAAGGGACAAATTCACTTGGCAATCTTTTCTCTTTTTAGACGATTCGGAAAAGAGATTAAATCAGACTCTCTTGGGAGTTTCTAGGTGGCATGTCACTGGGGAGTCCAAGGCTCCCATGCTGGACTTCTGTGAAATTTCAATATCTTACGAATAGCCAACATAATCTTGGGAAAATCAAAATCTTTGTAGGTCGAGGAGGATAAAGTGCTAGTAGAGGTTATCATCTCCATGATATATAGGATAATGTCTCTCACTTTAAATAACATAGGCAGAGGCATTGGATACCCCACAAGACCATCCAAATCAAAGGCAACTTCTCTAGGACTTGGAGGGAGAGTACTCAAGGAGAATAAAACTATCTCTTGTTTAGAATGTGTAGTATCAGAAATTATAATGACATGGTTGAAGGATGCATCACCCTTCGACGAGAGAGTTGGATTGACCAGAGGTTGCACTAGTATGACCACTTCTTCAACTCTGGGTTGAATAGGATGCATGATAACAGGGACATAAGACACATCACCCTTGAAAACAAGGGTGTGGTCAGGATTGGATTGCATCAGCATGATTGTCATTTCAATCAAAGGAGAAATAGGTTGTGGGGAAGCCACAGACGCCTCAAAACCCGAAGGGCCCTCAGGTGAGAACCACGCTTCTGATATCCTAGCAGTAGCAGGACACAAACGATTAAGGTGATTTCCTTTGCAATTCCTACAAAGGAATTTGGGCTTACGTATGACATGTCTAGGCTTATCAATCGTATGAATTCCCCCAGTGTCATTTACAATGGTTGGCGACATTCTCTCAGCATGACTAGAAGAGGTTGGAGATTCATCTCCTACATTATGTAAAGAGGTTGGAGATGTGATATTGATATGACTCGTGGCGAATAGATTAATTATCCCAACATGACTAGTAGTGGCTGGTTGCGGGTCTTCAACATGCCTTGCAGATTTCATCAACCAATATCCAACATGACTAGTAGTGGTTGGTGATGGAGCTCCAGTATGAATGGCAGTGACTAGACTAGTGGTGGCGATGTGTTATGGAATTTGAGACCAAGGTCCAGGGAAATATTGGTTTTGAAACATTGTAGGCCAACAATACACCATGTCCCTATCTGAAAGGGTAGTATCCTCCACCTAATTGATCCACAGAGGTTTTTACATGCATCATCATTGAGACAGATATCTGTGACAAGAAAAAATAATGATAAGGATTATTCAAGTGAGGATACATGTTGCCCCCATGTGAAGGGGTTCCGTAAAGAGGGTAGCCTGAACCGTAAAATTGATTCCCCCATATGAAAGACCTAGTGATCTATGTGGACCTTCCATGGGAAAAGTTTTCATTGGAACTGGCATGGCAGACAAAGGATACACATATGGGGTCTAATAAGTGGAAAAACCACCCATTTTAGTATTCGCTCCTGAAAAAACATAACTAGGACTGGATCTGTAAGATGAGAGGTTTCAACCTCCCACAGTGAGAGTTGTTTGAGGGACATGACTCCTATCAAATGAATATGTAGACTGTGGGGCCATGGTTCCCTCAAGTACAATGCTAGGATTCATATAAGTGGGTCAGGGAGAGGATGGGATGAGTGAAGGTATGTTTTCCATATCAATAGGAAAATGATTAGAGGCCCAGGGCATGGACTGAGTGTGATAATTTTGCATACCATTATGAAAAGCGAATGAATTCGTCCCCATGAAGTGAGTTAACATCATGGGGGGGTGTAGTGGTAAAGGAGGGAGTCACAGGAACTCCTTTATCCATGATAATGAAAACTCAAAGCTCGGTATAAAATTTCAAATGCCTATTAATAATCAAAGAGCACACCAAAAATAATCAAACGACTAATATGCAGACAAACAAGATAAAGTGGTTGAAAGGAGCCACCCTCCCTAAAGTAGGTATGCCTCGCCCAAGAGGGGCCTGAGACTCCCTGCTAAATATCAGAGGTATCAGAATCAGTGATAAGGGCCCCTCGTGGGATTAACAACTAGTCGGTCAGATCCCCCCAGAGAGGTAATCCTCCATAAAGGTTATGTGTTGTATGACCCTTATCTAACCCAGGGTACCTGCAAAATAACCCCTGCAAGTAACCTATGTGGCACCTAAGTCAAGAAACTAAGAAACCATGGTATAACCGATGCACAGGTGAACAGTCGTAAATCGGGTCCACGGTATGGGCAGGGTAGCAAAGCCCTAAACCTTCAAAGAACTACCTCTCACAGAGGTAAGGTAACTAGCCATATCCCCATATACAAATAGATCCATGGAAATATATCTGACGCTAAGAAGGTATCATGGGGATATCCCTTCAACCAAACTCACGCGACCTCATGCTTAACTCCGATGTAGGCATATCCTCCTAATATTATCAATTATATAATGGATTTCTCCACTCCCTTAGTCAGAGACATATGTTGATTTAATAGCTTTGGAGAAGTTTACACACAAAATCCTATTCAAAGGCACTAAATCCTAAGCTAGTTTGTGCACCCTATAAGATAAAATCGTTACTAATAAATTTAAAATTATAGCATTAATTTTAATGCCTTTCTTTCTCAAAAGTTGCGGTCTTGAAACTAGTGATGTTATGACTCAGCAAGTAAAGTAAATGAATATGAAAACAATGCAAAGTCTTAACTCCAATTTCCAATAAATGTTATGCTTCTTAAAAATGCAATTTTCAATTCAATTCTGCAATTCTAAATAAAAATGCAATATTTCTTTACATGCACTAAGATAAATGGCAAAGACTCAAGAGATCAAAGTGCCAATTAATGTAAAATGCCTAATGTTTTTTTATTCTCAATATAATAAAAATTAAAATGCAAGGATTGAACAACAACTTGATATAAAGACTCTATTGTGTATAGACAGAGACAACCCAAGTAGGATATCAAGTAGAAAAACACCCATCCCAAGGTATAAGGACAATCAAAATGAAAATATAATGAGAAAGAATCACCCAAAAATTCAACCAAATATAGGTTTCATGGCATTCCATAGACACTTAAAAATCACTACAAAGACCCAAGAAGACTCAACAATAATCAAAACCTACCCAGCAATCAAGCAACAAAGTTTGATGTACATGACTATTCAAGGGAAAAGTGCATATGTACACAACTTGCAGAAGGACAACATGCATATGTACATGACTGTCGAGAAAAAACCCGCGTATATGTGTCAAAACATAGCTAGGCTTAAGAGAAGTCTGAAAGACTCAAACCCAGAGTTAAAAGGGCTTGTCAAGCAATCATACGACAAGAAAATCAATATGAATGAGATAAATCTAAGGATAAAAACACTCCAAACCCTTAAAAAGAAGATTCAATCCCCAGTATGGTCGCCAATTCTATTACGAGGAAAATATCTTTATGGCTAGGGGTAAACCACAACATACATAAATGATTGCAGAAATCAACTCTATTCTCAAGTATGCTATATAAATAAATATGCTAGTGAGACATGACAAAATTCCTACCTTGTCCAGACGTTCGATGAAGTCCACCATTGACCACTTGACCGAAAGCAATATACCTACAACTAGTCCTCAACAACCAAACAATGCAAGCATATGGTGATAATATATGATGTTAGCACATTTGATAGCATAATCCATCAACATTCATAACAAATATTCCCATGGAATAATAATTCAAATATTTTCAATATATTAATTGGACGAGAAAAGACTATTTCTATTAAGATATAATCAGCAGAAGTGAATAGGTTACAGAATTTCATGTCAACGCGGTTCAGAACCAAGAAACTAATTTCCTTCCAGCTGGGCCTCCACCACTTGATTCCTCCACAAAAGGAAAACTCATGTAAGAGATGTAAGTTTTAAACCTATGAAGTAAAGCAATGCATATAGATTCTTAATAAAAATAGAATTTAATCAATGGCTCATACACAGAGTACACGGAGATTTTATACTGGAAACCCTCAATAGGGAAAAACTTTCTTATATACATTATATCGAATTTAACCATTCACCATACAATATATAGAATGTTTTTAGGTATTCCATAGATACCAAAACCCTAATCCCTTACTCCGGGATTAATTTAGTAAACCGCTAAAAATAGAAAAATCATCAGATGCAGTTGTTGAATCCGACGCGCTCACACATACACATGAAAATAATATAACACATACCCAAAATTCTACCACTTGTTGTTTTCTTTGCATCCAGGGGTCTAGGGGATTATATAGTCAACAATCCAGGGCAACAATGCCCATTGTTACTCTACACCAGGAGAACTTTTATGTGCTCACAAACTTTGTCAATGAATCTGCAACATTCTTCAAAGTGTCAACCTTTTCCAGCAACACCCTCTTTTCCTCAACCATGTCTCTCACAAAGTGATATTGAGCATCAATATGCTTTGTCTTCGAATGATAAGTTGGGTTATTTTCCAGGAATATTGCACTCTTACTATCACAATATATTCTCATTGCTTGTTGTACCAAACCAATACCTGAACACAATCTTTGTAACCATACTCCTTCCTTGCTTGCATGAGTGGTTGTCATGTATTTAGCTTCTATAGTTGAGAGTGCCACTACAGCTTGTATTTTTCTCATCCAACTGATTTCTCCTCCAAATAGGTTAAACACATACCCACTTGTAGATATTTTGCGATCAAGATCTCCAACCCATTCTGCATCAACAAATCCATGTATGTCCACCACTCTGTCCAATACTGGTCTTCCTTGGTAGCACAATCCATAATTGGTAGTGCCACGAAGATACATGAAGACCCTCTTTACTATTGTCCAATGCTCCTTCCCTAGTTTTGACATATACCTTCTCAAAACTCCCACTACATGTGCAATGTCTGGTCTATTACATACCATTGCATACATCAAACTGCCAACTGCACTAGCATACGGAACATGGGACATGTCCTCTTCATATTCCTATGTCTTGGGACACTGATCTGCAGATAACTTTACACCTATAGGAATAGGAACCTTGACCGGTTTACTTCCATGCATATTAAACCTCTGCAATATCGTCTCAATATATTTTCTTTGATTCAACCAGAGTTTCATGTTTGCACGATCTCTTTTAATCTCCATTCCCAGAATGAAGTTAGCAGTGTCGATATCCTTCATGTCAAATTTGGAGGATAGTTGCGATTTCACCTCCTTAATAACATCCATGTTATTTCCTACCAAAAACATGTCATCAACATACAACACTACATAAATGAAGTGATTACCAACCATCTTGGAATATACACAATGATCATCCCTTCTTCTTACAAATCCCAATCCAAGGATTTATATGTCAAATTTTTGGTACTGCATCCTAGGTGATTGCTTCAGACCATATAGTGACTTCTTTAGCTTATAGACCAGCTCTTTCTTTCCCTTCACTACAAATCCTTCTAGCTGCTTCATGTAGATTTCTTCTTCCATATCCCCATGTAGGAATGTTGTCTTCACATCCATCTGTTCCACTTCAAGATCAAAAACAACAACAATAGATAAAAGAAATCTAATAGAAGTTAACTTTTCAACAGGAGAAAAAATCTCACCAAAGTAAATTCCCTTTACCTAGGAATAACCTTTTGCTACTAACCGAGCTTTGTATTTCTCCACTTTACCTTGTGCATTAAAATTCTTCTTGAACAACCATTTTCTACCAACCGATTTTCTTCCAGCTAGCAACTCAACTATATCCCATGCCTCATTCTTATCCAAGGCATCCATTTCTTCAACCATGGACTTCTTCCAGAGTTTATTGTCCTCTGAATTCACTGCTTCCCTGACAGTTATGGGATCATCATCAGTAATAGATAAATCAAAATTGGAACGAAAATCAGGTGGACCATACCTTTCTAGTTTCCTTCTATCTCTCACTGATCTCCTCAATACTGGGGTATGAGGTTGTTCTTCTTCTTCTTCTGCTTCCTCTTCTTTAGATGATTCAGATTTTGCATCATCCAAATCAAGCTCTATTTTCTTAGGTTCATCTTGCATTGGTATGAATTCATGTTTGGACACATCTTTTACCTCTCTGAAAACAACATCTTAACTATAAACAATTTTCTTGGTTTCCGGGTTACAAAGATTATAGCCTTTCACACCATCTTTATAACCAATAAAGATACACTTTTCATCCTTTTTATCCATCTTACTTCTATTTTCCTTTGGAACATGTACATAATAATCACAACCAAACACTCTAAGATGTTGAAGAGAGAGTTTCATTCTAGACCATACCTCATGTGGAGTTTTATCATCCAACGCTGATGAAGGTGATCGATTGACCAGGTAACATGTTGTACCCACTGCCTCTGCCCAAAATTCTTGTCCTAACTTGGCACCGTTGAGCATACTCCTTGCTTTTTCCATCAGTGTCTTATTCATCCTTTCTGCAACTCCATTCTGTTGAGGAGTGTATGGAGTAGTCTTTTGCCTTGCTATACCACACTTCTTATAGATTTCTTTGAATTCATTTCCACAGAATTCTCCACCATTATATGTTCTCAATACCTTTATTTTCTTCTCTGTCTGATTTTCTACCAGAGACTTAAACTCTTTAAATTTACCAAATACATCAAATTTGTTTCTAAGAAAATAAATCCATGTGTACCTTGAGAAATCATCTATGAATGAAACATAATACACAGACTTACCTAGTGATGGAACATGCACAGGTCCAAACACATCACAGTGTATCAATTCTAAGATCTTCTTTTCTCTTGTAGCACCAGATGGGAATCTTACTCGATTTTGTTTACCATATATGCAATGTTCACAGAAATCAAAATCTAGAGTGCAATTAGACATACATTCAACCATGCCTTTACCTTGTAGTGTTCGAAGGCCCTCTTCTCCAATATGCCCTAGTCTTTGATGCCATAGCATGGTCTTCTTTTTAGGAACGGTATTGGTCTTGTCTTCTTTATTTGTCTATTCAAGGACAACAGAACTGTTACACCCATTAGTATAAGTGCTTCCCAACAACTTGTATAGAGTTCCACACCGAACTCCCCTCATCAACACCATTGCTCCTCGTACCATATTGCAAGTTCCCTTTTCAAATACAGTATCCACTCCTACATCTTCCATATTGCTTACAGATATTAAGCTCCTGGCTAGTTTTGGAATGTGCAGAACCCCAGGGAGAGTTCTCATCCTTCCATCTTTTAGCAGCAACTTAACTCTTCCACGTCCCAATATTTTTTATGTCGAGTCATCTCCTAGGAATACATCACCCCCATCATATTTTTCATATTCAGAGAACCACTCCCTATGAGGATTCATATGGTATGATGCACCTGATTTGATCAACCATACATCACCTCCTTCTTCAGTGGAGGTTTTTTCCTCTGTGTAAGAGGTACTATCAAATCCCTTTGGTTTTTCAACCTTCTTAGACTTGCAATCTTTCTTATAATGCCCTGTTTTACCACACTTCCAGCATTTCCTCAAATATTTTCCTAGAGACTTAGATATACCTGTAGATTTATATCTCCCCCCCGAAGGCTTACCAGGATTCCTGTCTTGGGTACGACCTCTTACAAATAAATCATCTGTGATATGACTATCCATTCTTTTCCGCCTCCTCTCTTCAAATAACAAGGATGAAACTACATCCTCATACTTCAATGTAGATTGAGTGGTACTACCAATTGCTACAACCAAATTATCTCAAGAGTCTAGCAAAGAACATAACAAAGTAATACACTTATCTTCTTCTGCAATCATAATATTAACAGAGACAAGTTGACTTACCAGAGTATTAAAGGCATTTAGATGTTCTGTCACAGAATTTCCATATTCTATCTTAAGATGATACAACTTCTTTTGAAAAACCAACTTTTTTACTAGGGACTTTGATTGATACAAATTCCCCAACTTATCCCATAGGTCCTTGGTTGTAGCTTCTCCTGAGACATTTAACAACACCGAATCTGCCAGGCAAAGTCGAATAATACTCCTTGCTCTTATGTCCAACTTCTCCCAATCTTCCTTTGACATACCAGTAGGTGGTGTACTAGTAGTTTTTGTACTAGTAGGTTGTGTACCAGTAGCCTGTTTTCTCGTAGATGGTGTACCAGTATCCTGTGTACCAGGATCCATAGCGATCCATTATTCTTTGTCTACAAGAAGGTCCTCCATCTTGAGATTCCATAGCTCAAATTTTTTACTGTTGAACTTCTATATCTCGATTCTAGAAGAGCTCCCCATTCCTCTTTCTGTACTCGAATATCCACTGCAAAAGCTCCCACTAAACCCAGGTTTATCACAGACCCAAGATAAACTTGATCTATCATGACCAAGACAAACCCTCAACAACAAAGGTGTCCCTCTGAAGCTAAAAATGAGCTTTGATACCACATGTAAGTTTTAAACCTATTAAGTAAGGCAATGCATATAGTCTTAAGAAAAACAGAATTTAATCAATGGCTCATACACATAGTACACAGAGATTTTATACCGGAAACTCTCAACCAGGAAAACCTTTATTATATTCATTATATCGAATTTCACCATTCACCATACAATATATACAATGTTTTTAGGTATTCCATAGATACCAAAACCTGAATCCCTTAATCCAGGATTAATTTAGAAAACTGCTAAAAGTAGAAATATCCGCTAAAAATAGAAAAAAAACGCCCAAAAAAAAAATTGGGGTGTTTCCCTAGGCTATCGCCCAGTGTCGAACGCTACGCATAACCAGGGGGGGCATACCTGGCCCCCCCTGGGACCCCCCTAGAAAGTGTCTAGTGCACATGACATAAAGAGCACTACTAGAGGGATCGTCAGACACAGTTGTTGAATCTGACACGCCCACACACACACATGTAAAGAATATAACACATACCCAACAAGAGAGACAATGAAGTTCTCAATCAGTAAGGGAAGAGATTAGGGGTTGAACAATGTGTTCAGACTTAAAGGACAAAGGGATGCAGACTCAATGTGAAGTGAATAATTCCTCTAGAGTAACTTTGCTCTCAATGTTGAATTCTTTCTCATCTTTTCCATAGCTCAGAGTTGGCCCATGTATAGCCTTCAAGTGGAACTGAAGGGCCAAGTCATAACGTTTCCAGTATATGGAAGGTCAACGATCATTGGTCTCATGACATGACATGGAAAATCGACTACATTTTTTTAATTTTGGGCACATTTCCCAATGTACACAGGTTGTAGTAGTGCAACCTGCATATACGCATGTTGTATAGTAGGCAAGGTACGTATATGTGGAAAAATCTGTATTTTTAGCTCTGGGATTTGAAAAAAGGAATTTTAAGTCTACACAGGGAAATGGAAAAAGGCATTTTGTGCAAGATTTCATGGGGTGAGGAAAATCTTGCTATAACATGAAGGTTGTGATCTTTCAAATCGCTTCTTTTATAATGAGTTACTTAATGAACCGTGGATTTTACCTTCCCCAACGAATTTGATGGAAGGGGTAGGGCACCCTGTAATGGCTATGCCCTTATTCGTTATTGAGGTTGTGTTCAACATTGTCCAGCAAGCCTCGACCAACCCTGATCTGGCTCCCTCATAGGAGATAGATCCCATTCTCAAGCCTATTTGGGCTCAAGACTCTCTTTCCACTCATGATCCTTTGGAATTAGTCTTTCCCTATTATGAGGCGATGTTGGAGGAAATGACTGGGTCGGATAGACCTTGGGACGATCTTCACCAAAGATCTTATTTTTTACCTGAGTTGAGGAGAGTAGAGGCAGGAGAATTCACTACGACCGTGAATGGAGATGTCGCTTGTCTTTTTAACCCTTTGGCCACGCAAAAAATCTTTTCTGAGGAAAAAATGGCAAGTATAGTTTAAACAATTCCTATCGACATATCTAGAATCCCTAGTGTTGTGGAAAATGTCTTCATCGGAGTAGATTGTTCCCTCGAAGATATTCGGATCTATATTGAATTATTTAAAGATTTTTGCAACGTGTTTTCCTGGTCTTATGAGGATATCCAAGGCATTGACCCATGTATATTTGAACACAAGATCACAAATTACCCCAATGTTAAGCCTGTCTGACAGAAGCTTCTCCTAGTCAATCCTCGCAAGGCAACGACGATCAAGGCGAAAGTAGAGAAACTCATCAAGGTTGGTTTTATCTATCCAATGCAATTGAAGGAATGGGTTTCAAACCCTGTTCCTATCAATAAAAGATAAGGTACGATCTATGTGTATATGGACTTTCGTGATATAAACAAAGCTTGCCCGAAAGATAAATTTCCAACCCTGTTCATTGACCAGATTGTTGATGAACGTGCGGGTTGTGAGGTATTTTCTTTTATGGATGGATTTTTTGGGTACAACCAAATTTAGATCAAGCTCGGGACCAACATAAAATGGCATTTATATGTCCTTGGGGTACATTTTCATACAGGAAAAATCCTTTTGGCCTTAATAATTTTGGAGCCACTTTTCAGCGGGCCATGTTGTTTTCCTTCCACGAACTCAAACATTCTAGGCATATCTTGATGATATAGCATCACATTCTTGTAAGAGATCCGCTCATCCTACCCAGTTACGACTTATCTTTGAGAGGTGTCGTTGCTATCATATTCTCCTTAATCTGAATAAGTGCAGTTTTTGCGTAACATCGGGTTTCTTGTTAGGTTTTATCATGTCAACTAAAGGGATCATGGTCAATCCTCTAAAGGTTGAGGTAATAGTTCAATTTCCTCCCCCGCACAAAATCCTCTAACTTCAAAGTCTATAGGGGAAAGCCAACTTTCTTCGGCATTTGTTTTCCAACTATATCGAGATTACAAAAGGGTTTATGTGTCTCTTGAAGAAAGGGGCCCCATTATGTTGGGATGAATTGGCTCAGCACTCTTTCAAAGCATTGAAGCATGCTCTGACATCTTCCCCTCTGCTCAGTCCTCTAGATTATGGAAAGGATTTCTTGTTGTATTTGGTTCTTGCAGAGTTGACTATTGGCATGGTCTTGGACCAAGAGGATGATGTGCTCGAAGAGAATTTTATCTACTCTCTTAGTCGAGGATTGGTAGGACCAGAACTCAACTACAAACATGTTGAGAAACTTGCTTTGGAAGTTGTTCATGAATTCCAATGGTTTTTTCATTACATATTACTTCGCAAGACCACCATCGTAGTTGTCGTGAACCTGTTTCAATATGTATTGACACGAAAAATATTCGGTGGGAAAATTAGTCGAGGGATATTCATCCTGTAAGAATTTGACTTGGATTTTGTTTCGGCGAAGTCCAAAAAGTCCTTGGTCTTTGTTGAACTAATTTCAGAACTTTTGATCGAAAGTGATAACGATTTTCCCAAAGAGTCATTGATCAATGGGGATTTTTTCCTTATTGCATATTTGGACCCTTGGTGTAGAGATACTTTATATCTTCAAACTTTGAAGTTCCATTCTTTTTCTTCTCCTGATGAGTGTCGATGAATACGCCATCAAGAGTGAAACTATATTATCATTGATGATACTTTATATTGTCGAGGAGTGGATTGTATTCTCCATCGTTGTCTCACTCATGAAGAGGAAAATCTTGTGTCGAATGGATGTCACACTGGAGCATGTGGCGATCACTTGTTTGGTTTGGAAACAACCCAGAAAATTCTTTGTGCCAGATAATTTTGGCCCTCGTTGATCAAAGATTTTGTAAAGGTGATCAAGAAGTCCCACCCATGCAAAATCTTCTCTCAAAAGATGCGGGCACACCCTTCTCCCATGTTTCCAGTTATTTTTGTTGGTCCCTTCACCAAGTGGGCGATTCATTTTACTACATTACACCCGACTTTAGCTAGGGGACATCGTTATATCATTGTTTCGATAGAATACTTCACAAAGTGGGTCGAGGCCATGTCGACATTTAGCAGTGATGGAGAAACAAATGCACTTTTCATTTTTAACCAAATCGTAGCGAGGTTCGGTATTTAGAAGGAGATTGTCACAAACCATGGAAGTCACTTCCATAACAAGATGACGTATGAGTTAACATCAAAACTGGGGTTTAATAAAGAACATATGTCAACTTACTACCCACAGGTGAATGGTCAAGTGGAAATTGTTAATAAGTCTCTCAAGACTATTCTTCAATGGACGATCAACTTGTCCAAGTTGAATTGGCATTTGATGTTGTACTCGGCAATTTGGGATTATCGAACCTCAATCAAGAAAGCTACTATTTTTTATCCTTTCCAACTCGTTTACTGGATGGAGACAGTATTTCCTATAGATTGAAAAATCCCTTCTCTTAAGTTGGTAGTGGAACTGTTTCCCGACACTACTCCACTTGAAGAGCATCTTCTATATTTCGACCAGCTTCATGAGAAGCGTTGAGAAGCAACCTTGGCCAGTGAGGCTAAAAAACAACATGTCAATTTTCAGTATGATCGATCCATCCACCCTCGAGTTTTCTTCGAAGGTGATCTTGCCTTCATCTATGACCAAGATAAATATCCCTTGGGGGAAGGAAAATTCAAACCCATGTGGTTTGGACCATTCATTGTTAAGAAAGTTTTAGAAAAGGGTGCATATCAACTTGTTGATTTCGAGGGAAATGCTTTATCTGAGCCTAGAAATGGGCTCTACCTTAAGAAGTGTTGTTCTTAGATCGGTCACCTGGGCGTGACTTCTTGTATATAATGTATATCTTTATTTATACATTTTTGTCTTTTTTTTATATGGAAGTGTATTTTATTTTTTTTCTTTTCACTGTGGCAAATGTCAAGTGAATTTGAGGTATATGTTGGGTTCACAAAATGTGCTATCCAACACACTTGGAGGATTTCTTCCATAGCTTGGGTGTTTTTTATGCCCTTTGGTCAATTGATGTCTTTTGGAGGTATTTGTTTGGACAAAGCAACCAATAATGTTGTCGAGTACAATGTCATAATAGAATTATTGTGTGATGCCTTGTCGCATGGTATTTATCACCTCCAAGTTTATATGGATGTTCAACTGGTCATGTCTTAGTTAAATGGAATATACTGTGTCTACGTTTCCACCCTTCACCGACGATTCCTTAGGGTACATTTCTTAGAACACTATTTTGATTATATTACTTATATTCATGTTCCTAGGAGATCTAATCAACTAGTTGATACATTGGCTAATCATGTATTTGATTGGCATATTTCTCACACATAAA
>ML788033.1:241588-256979 GCA_009831015.1 Picea engelmannii | reverse complement strand
GAGTCTTCTTTAATCCCTTTTCAGACTCTCTAAAATTCAAAATATTTTCAAGCAATCTTGTTGCCCTTCATGCTCGTCAAACTAAAATTTGAAGCCACATCTGTCCGGTGGTAGTTTATCCCTTTTTTGTTTCGGAAGGTTAATTTATGAATAAAGGTATGCCCTAGGAGCTTCGGTTCACTAGGAGAGTATTCTCAGGTGTAAGTTTAACCCTTATGTGGGCCTGAGGGACTAAATTTTTGAAAAGGCCATTCTCCCTGGTTTTGGTTTATCTTTTTTTTGGTCCTTGGAGATTATCTATGAAAAACGAACCCCCTTGGAGTCCATAGTTAAGCTCTTTTCAAAATCCCTAAATATGAAAAGATCACCGAGTGACCTTGTTCCTTTCACACTCGTTAATTGGTCCAAAAGGAATATCTATTTGGCATAAGTTTAACCATTTTTTCGTCCAATAGATTATCCAAGAAAAAGGTACACCTCGGGAGACATGTCTCGCCAGGAGAGTTATCCTAAGTTATAGTTTATACTTTTTTAGGATAAGGGGACTAAACTTAGAAAAAGGCTATGAGTCCACAGTTAAGATCTTTTCAGACTCCTTAAAATTGAAAAGATAGTCGAGTGATATTGTCTCTGTCACACTCATTAAAATGGTTTTGAAGAGACGTCATTTCGGTGTAAGTTTAACCCTTTTTCGAACCGAATGGACTAATTACGAAAAAGGAACACTCTGAAGTCTTATTTTAGTGTTATTCATACTCTCTAAATGTGAAAAACCACCGATCTTACCTTCTCTGGGCTCGTGAAACTTCACATGGAAGGAGTCTTGTTGTCTCATACTTAATCGCATCACATGTCTCATCCTTGTGTCTTTGGCCTAATTTTGACTTCGTGTTGCTATTAATTGAACCTTCAAAGCATTCCTTAAATGCAAGCCTTGTAGCACTTTTTTCCCTTGCAATTTGATGCCTTGAATCATGGAGGAATTTTCCCAAGTGTCCTTATCCTATACATGTCTCCTTTCACTGAGCATCAATATGTTCCATGTGCTTCGAACTATTTTTCTTTCCTGCAAAAATCATTCATCCTTTGTAACATGGCATTCTTTTATTCTTTTTCAAGCTCGTTAAAATTTTGAAAAAGACAAAAAAAAGTCAAATATTCCAAAAAGAGGGGATGGGATATACATTATCTTTTATCGGTAGTAGGATAGTCTCCCTTGGACAAATCACATCCTTTTGTTTGTTCTACAAGCATCAGGATCTAGAATGACCTTACGAAGCTATTCTCGTTACATAGAGTTGTGTCCTCCTCCATTTGGTTACTCTTCCACACATATGGAGATTTTTTGGTGCCTCCTTTGTCACAAACTTATGTCAATAATATGTTTCCTAAGTCTCATTATTTTGTTGTGATTTTTTCCAAGGGAAGTTTTATCCAACCTGAGTCGCCCATTCTACAATTGATCTCTTAAATTTCATGAGTATTTCATCCCAAGAGTCTAGTCAAGTTCGGATTAAAATCAATGAATTTTTGTGCCTGTGATCGAGGTCCTCTAGTATTTCCCAGATGACATATCGAAGACCTCAGAGTAGTGATTCTTACACTCTTATTGTACTCCTACCTGAATTTTCAAGATCTTAAAGTTTTTTCTTGAGCTATGAAGTTACCATCCCCAATAACAACCATTGATTCTTCATGATGATGCATATCACATTGTACTTGTATATCTTCAGATGATTTTGAGATGTAGATCCATTGTGTATTGTTTGTGGCTAAACGTTTTATAGACATTCATATTTGTCTCGTAGTCATGATTATTTTATATGACATGGATCAGAAGTGTACCTGATTGGCAGACATGCTTAGTTTATCCTGAGCATGGGTATGCCCGCCTCAGAGAGATTATCATTATTTTGCAGATGAAACACTCATTAACACTCATATTGAGCTCACTCAACTCTGTACCTTCCCACTGTGTAAATATATTATAATATATTTCGTCCATCAATTTATCTTCTGACCTCACACATTAGTGGCCATCTGTTATAGTCCAAAAATGCCACATCTATGCATCCAAGACATTGGCCCATCCATTTGCATACTTTTCTAAAAATATTGTTAAGGCTTCCTTCTAAAAAACCATTTTTTGGATAGTGTACGTGCTATACTACACTAATAGCCTATGTACACACACGTGTTGCATGCTAGTTATCCCATGTTCATATTCTTGTTGCATGCTAGTTAGCCTGTGTTTACCTCCAAAATTTGCAAAAAATATAAAATTGCACAAAATTTGGCAGAGTTTACGGGCTATGTATGGTTTCCTAACCATTTTATCCCTTGAAGCCCATCCCCAAACCAAATAACCATATTTTTCTCAGATAAAAATAGGTCTTGGGGAGTCATTTAGAAACATGAATAAGAGAATAAGAAAACTCTACCAAAATATCTTCCCTTTCATTGCCCAAGATTTGCATCTTGATCTGAGTTTTAGCCTCAACTTTCCCCTCCAGTCATTATCCATATGCAAGCCTTCCTCCTTCCCTTGATGGTATTCTCCCTGTGCAACCCTTCTGCCTTCCCTTGATGGTATGTTGGTTGTTAAAATCTAATGTGGGATTGATGCACTTTGAGCCACGACAGAGGAGCTTGGACTTGGTTCGTAGAGTGGTCACAAGAAAAGTTTGTAGCCTTTTTATCTTGAATTTGAGTAAAAGAGATTATTTTTGTCCCAAAACCCTATGTTTACATGTTCTTGTCAATTTGAGCATTTATATCTATATTTAGGGTTTTTAAGTGATCATTAGAGATTGTATATGTTGTTGCATTGTATTCTTAACCCCTTGAAGGTCATATTTGGGAGGAGATATGTGATCTGGGAGGAAACAACAAGAAGAATAGTTCTACATCAACCGTAAGGATTGAAGGTGCACTCATTAACCCTCTCTTCCCTCTTTCTCTTATCACTTAGTTTAAACGGTTTTGGGGTAAATTAAATATAGATCGGTCTTTTAAGGGAGTTATCGCTCTGCTTATTCCTTAGACACGGTTTAGGGGGAATTTCCCCATAGAACTCATCTAGAAATTCTTTCTTCGAGACTGAGCCTTTTCCTCCTAATTTTCTCGTCATTTTCATGTTGGAGTGCTAGTAGTGACAGTGTCTCAAGAACTGGGTGGTGACCGACTTCTCATAATGCATTAGGATGCAGAGAATCAACAGAAGAAGACAAGTAGGTGAATAGAATGGCATTCTGAACAAGATTACAAAATATTATAGCTAAGGTAATGGTATAGACCATTAATGGATCATCAATGAGCAAGCAATTAGGCCAGCAGTGCAATCTATGGCATGGAAGTGCGACGGGACTGGTAACGGGGTAAAATCTTCGAGCCCAATTCTGACTTTAATGGGTATCTTACTCAACACATGGTTGGTGTTAGGGTCTTACCATTTTAACGGTTGAGAATCATGGTAGGATTATCGACAGGATCTATGTGGACAAGCAAATTTAAGACTTGATGGGACATATTGACAGTTCTTTGGAAGTTACCCTAAAAGTTACAACTAGAGATGATGTCACTGTGACTTACCCATTAATAAAGTTCAGATTTGATTCTCCCCCGACCACAAATATTTTTCAACGGTTGTACATGTATTTCTCAGTAGATTGAAGACACGTCAGATAACACATTGTTGCATGGGCCTGTTACAGAAAAAAACTAAAAATGAAAATGAGACGGATATGTCGTGGCACTCCTAAGCACACTCTGATGTTATTTCATAAATAAAAATTCAACATTTCTACAAAATTCAATAAAAAATCAAATTCTACTTACTATACATGCTCCTTTGGATTGGAGCAACCATGTTTCTTGTTAAGTTTGTGTAATGTAAGGGTTTTAGGCATGCATCATTCACCCACCTTGGTCGAAGGACACCATCGATTTAAGCTAGCTTGACCGCACCAGACTGTCTAATATCAACCACTAGAAATGGCCCTAACCAATGCATTCATAGCTTGCCTGGATGTTTTTGATAGTGACTATCATAGAGGATTGCCTTATCACCTTGCACAAACCTCTTAGTCTTAATGTGTCGATCGTGTCAAGCCTTCTACCTATCTTTTTCCACTGACTGATGAAAATCAGCGAGGAACCTGTATTCTTCCAGTTCTTGTAGGTCTACAATCCTTTGTGCAACGAACGTCTCATTCTTCATGTGTGTGTCCTGAGCTATAAAGAAACTAAGGGTAACAAACTCTGCAGGTACCACAACTTCCTTCCCGTAAACCAACTGAAATGGGGTGTACCTGTGCAGCTTCTTTGTGGTAGTCCTATAAGACCATAAAATTGTTGAAACTCTGTCATCTAAGTCTTCCCTATTTGCGCAACACACCTTTGTCATTACTCTGTCCAAAATATTTTTGAATGCCTCTATTGTTCCATTAGCTTGTGGATGATAAGGACTACTCTTATGGTGCTGAATAATAAATTGTGTCGCCAATGTTGTGATTGTGCTTCTAATGAAGTGGCTACCTTGATCACTAGTTTGGCTCCTAGGACATCCAAACTGAGCAATAATATTTTCAAATATAAATCTAGTCATTGTATCTATTGAACGGTCATGGACTGCTTCTGCTTCATCCCACTATGTAAGATAGTTTGTTGTGGTCATGATATATCTAGCCTTTGAATGTCTTGCAGGTGGGTTAATTGGTCCAATAAAATAAACATCCCACTTCTCAAAGGCTTGTAGTTCCCTAACCAACTTAAGAGGTAATTTGTCTCTGCATGATGGATTCCCTACTCATTGAAAAACATCGCAAGACCTAACATAGACTTTAGTATCTTTGAATAATGTTTCCCACCATAATCCAACTTGGAGAACCTTCTGTGTTATAGCTTTCCCTCCAATGTTCCCTCTCGCAAATCCACTGTGGCATTCCCATAGGATGCATTTCCTTTAATGGTTTAGGACACAACGTCTGAGAATGATATCAAGTCCCATATTATAGAGTTGGCATGCAATAAGTTGGTAATCTGTTGTGTGGACTACCAGGTGCCTCTTTTGGGTTGCGGAATAATTCTCTGGGAAATTCCATGTACTAAGGAAAGAAACAATCTCTTCGAGATATTCTGGAATAGCTTCAATATGGAACAGGTCTGAATTGGGGAGATTCTCATCTACTACTCCTCCACTTTCCCTGATTCTATTCTTGAGAGTTGATTCAGTCCTACATTACATCTTTCAGGTTTGACAATTACCTCAAAGGAAAACTCCTAAAAGAGTAAGAGCCACCTGCAAATCCTTCCTTCAAGAATAGGCTTATTTACAAGGTATTTCAGCGTAGAATGGTCAGTGAAAAATGTAAAATGATAACCTAGTAAATAGTGTCAAAATTTTTGCAATGCATAAATCATAGCCAAACCTTCCCTTTCAATTGTTGTATAGTTGTGTTCAGCTTGAGACAGTTTTCTGTTGGAAAAGTATATAGGGTGATAAATATTCCCTTCCCTTGATTGCACTAATATGGCTCCTAGCACAACACCCGATGCATCCACGTGTACATCAATTTCCCAATTGGGGTATATAAGGATTGGTGCAGTATTGAGATTTTCCTTGAGTGTATCAAACTCCTTGTCACACCCAGTCGTCTACCAAAATGCTTCGTACTTCTTCAATAATTTATCCAATGGTGTTGTAATACTGGCATATTTTTTGATGGACCTACGGTAGTATCTTTTATTCCCAAGTGTCTTGCGCAACTGTTTCGCACTTGTAGGTGGCAGCATGTTCAAGGTAACCATGAATTTAGTTGTCTACCAAGAATCCTTCCCAGAAAGCAGTGTGGCCTATCAGGTTGTCATGCATTATGTAGAAAATAAACTTCCTTAGGTTTAGAGCTATTTGTAACTCCCAACATCTATCAAACATCAACTAGCGTATTCATATGTTCTCCTTCAACAAACTATATATCGTTCAATCATCCATGTAAAATTTTAGGAGCCTTTGTATGAAATCAAGAAATATTGTAATAACAATCCTGGAGAATACTACAGAGGAATTATTGAGGCAAAAAAGCATTATGGTATATGTGAATGAGCCCCACTCAGTTATAAAAGTGGTCTTCTTCTTGTCATCCTCTGAAATTTTGACCTGGTGATACCTCGAGAATCCATCTGTAAATGAATATGCTTTTTTCCTCACAATTTTATTTAATACCTCATCACTGAAGGGTGTCAGAAATGGATCATGTAAAAATGTGGCATTCAAAATCCTATATTCAAGAACAAATATGAATGTCCTCAGTGACCTTTTTTCTCTGTATTACTATTGGGATAATGCATTTTTCTTCTTCGACCGAAAAGATTAGTCCTGCCATCATCATTTTGTCTATTTCTCTTTTGACCTTTTATTTTAACTTGGGGTTGAGATGATATGGTCTTTTTTTCATGGGTTTCGAGTCAGGTTTTAGCTCGATCTTCATCTCTCCCATGGTTCCTTTTATGCCTTTCATTTCTGAAAAGGTTTTTGGGAATACTTCGTCATATTCCTGCAATAGACTCTAGATTTCATTCATGGTCTACTCATCCCAGTAATCCCTTATAGAGGTTATCTTAGTATGTTCCTCGCTCCCTATTTTTACTTTCTGCAAATTTAGAGGATGGGTATAGGTATTACTTGTATGAATAGGTGTAGTATCCTCAATTTCCCTAGTTCCCACAATTTCTTTGATATTGAGGTTCTTAAGTTCTTCTGTTTCATTAGGTTCTTCCAAGTCCTTATCAACTTTACATCAGGCTACTAGTATTCTAACAGGGTTGTGGTCTCGATTGGACTGAAGAAAATGGGAATGATTAGAACATACCATTGGGATTTATCTAGATTCATAATCATCAATAAATAGCATCTCCTGAATTCATTGAAGGACTAGGTGGAGCTAAAGAGTCTTACTAGTAAAAGAAAAGTCCCTGCAAAATTGGTTTTCTAGTGCCTTCCACTAGTTTGTTTGGCTTCACGTCTCTTCATGGATGTACCAGGTTTTTGGAATCACATCTAATGAGTGGAAAAAAAAGTGAACCCATAACTAAGGTGGTACTTGTGCAACTTTCCATTGCTTGATGCACTGCTCAACATGCATTTTGGGGTCAAACTGCCCTTCGAACAGTTGTTCTTCATGAAAATCCATGTTCATCTCTATTGTTACTTGATCTCTTGTGAGAAATATGCATCGAATAACTCTCTTTGCGTCATCCCAATCTAGAAGTGAAGCTCTATGAGTGTCCCACCACCTAGATGGTGTGTCCTTCAAAGCTATGTCTAGAACCAATATCCTTTGCTCTGACTCAAATTTTTTGTCTATATAAATGAGAAATCTAATCCAATATGAATTATTGTCATATTTTGGGTGATCCCTCATCTCGGTTCCAATCCATATCCTTTCTCTGATAGTTGCGCAACATCTTGAAAATATTTCGCATGAACCCTGTTGCCAACTATCAAAATCTAGTTTTGAGTCCTCTTCATCTAATTGTATACTCCTCCAACTTATAGAGCCATATGCAGTGGGGTTGATGTAATATGGCCTCATCCCTATTGTTATGGTGTATAACTGGTCAAGAGCTTCTGATTTCATATTATTATCAACTAGCTCAATATATCTAAGTCCCATGTGTGAATCTAAGGGTTGGACTACTTTTACTCCATCTTCTTCAAATGTCATCATGTCCCTCTTTAGGTCAATGATAGAATAATTTTCAAATGCCAAATAAATTCCTAATAAGGCATATTAGGGGTCTTCATCTCCCATGATTTAATGACTTCAAAATCATCTATCATTTAAACTTCTACAACATCTACTTCCACATTTTCCAACCTTCCTACTGGAAAAATGTATTATCAACTAGATAGGGGAATAGACTAACAAAGGTTTCCCTAGAGCCTCTCAAGCATTTTTGGCTAAGATGTTGACATCTAAGCCCAAGTCTAGCATAACATATTTAATTTCAAAGTTGTCTAACTGGGCTTCCAACCTAAATTATTTTCCAGTTTGCACCTTCCTTCTTTCTATTCTCTGATTATTTTTCTCAGGGAGGTTGGTAGTTGTATTAGTCTCTAGGTTTCCCTCATCCCCAAGGATTAGGTACAAGGTGTTTTGCAACTTCTCATAAAGGATTTCATCTCCCAGGATCTCAGAGAATAATTGAAACCAAAGGTTGATTATATTTTGGGACTACTCTCAAGGTCTTCTTGAATTTACAGGGTTTAGGGGTGTAGGAGATTGAGCGGTCTTGGGTTGCACGATGAATTTAGGATGATTTTCTCTTATTTTTGGAGTAGATTCTCCTTTAAATATTTCTATTGCATCTTTGAAAATTAGTTTTTGTTTCAAAGGATCATACATGTTATCCCTGGGGGCTACTTTCTAGATCTTGGGTCGATTGTCTACATTTTCCCCAGTTTTTTCTCCTCTGCGAGTTATGATGTCTAATTTAGGTAACCCCTCTTTGAATTATCTCCTAAGTTGTGAGCCTATAAATTTATATCCTCTTTGTCGAGCTCGATCCTCCCACTTTGCAATCAAATATGGGCACTCTTCAGTTGCATGAGCATTAGTTCTGCAGTGTGAACACCATGGTCATCTTGGATGGGGAAAATCTCTTTCCATATTTCCTTTTTCATCACAATTGTAACATCGACCTAGTCCTCATCATCCATTCCTCCCTCCTCTAAATATTCCTCCACCGCCACTTCCTCGACCTTTTCTCGACCCTTGGGGTGTTTCATTTATCCTAAATGCAGTTTGGTCTAGTCTATAGGCAAGTGCATCTAATGCCATACATTGGTTTGTAGCATGCGTCTTGGACCCACAAAATTCACAATGTATTGTATTGGGTGCAGGTGAGTACTTATACAGGATGGGGTAGTGTCTTGGTGCATGCCCCTGAGTTCGAAAAATTTCAAAATTTTCAACTGTCTAAGTTGGTTGGGTACTTTGGAAAGTGTTGTATTGAACTGGTGCATGAAATGGCAGAGTTGTTGATACCTGAACAACTCCTCCTGTTGGTATTGTAGGGGGGTGTACCATTCCCCTTATCCGAAGACACTTAGTTTCTAGATGCCCCTCTGTGTAGAATCATGTGCACCAAACTTGAGGTTGCGTTGGCTTGAGTAGAGTTAATTCATGGATCTTCTCTGTGACTGCAAATATATATCCTTGGAGATTCAACATGTGTGAATCTACAATAGGTCTAGTTATCCTCAGGCTCCCTGGGTATCCTATCATAGCTTCAATATGCATTTATTGTTCCAAATCCTCTGCTAGCATGTCTATTCTCGATTGTGTCAAGGGGATTCATTTCAAGAGTAGTAACCCTTGGATGTACCATTCCCTTTGATGGTATTCATGAATTGGATGTGCCAATATCCTAATAGCATCCTTAAACTTCTGAATATATTCCCACACATACTCTCACTCTCTCTGTTGAATCTCATGCAACTCAGAGAGAGCTTGATGTTCTGACTAAGGTAGATTGAATTCGGAAATGAATTTTTGACGCACCTGGTCAAGGGTAAAGGCATGTTTTTGTACCCCGGGATCAATATCCTTCATGTACCATTTGAGGGAACAACCTCTCAAGGTAGTATGGAATTCTACTAACTTGTTCGCATCCAAGGTCCCTCTAGACCTCCATATGGCCTCACATATAAACCAATGTCGGTCTACATCCTCATCCCATTTACCCTGGAATTGTGGGTTTCAAGTGATCGATCCTGCTATGTTTCCATCCAATGTCATTGTTCTTGTTCCTATCAAAATAAATCCTAATGGCCCTGGTTGCAATTTTCCAGGTGACCCTAATATCCTTCCACTATTTACAGTTGCGAGTCTTGCTGAACTGAATGAATTTGACAAAATAGAATTTTCATGAGTATGAGGTACTGAGCTTACCAAGGGTATTGAAGGAACCTGGGGGATGGGTAACTCGGGGCTGGTTCCACTGAATTTTGGGCAGGTTTCTTTGATATGGGGGGTCTCGTTTTCTTGTACCGAAGCAACCTGCTCCACATCATGGTCGGGTCCTCCTGGGATCCAAACCAAATATTCTTTGTCTTCCACAAGATCCATACTTCCCTCATCCTCTCTTTCTTCTAAACCTTCCTTATCTCGTGTGCTCTCCATGGGAATTATTTATTTTTGCGCTTCTCTTTCCTGCAATCTTAGATTGGCTAGTCTTTCTTGTCTTCAAAACTTCCACAACTCCTCTATCTTTCTTTAATTTGTTACTCTGGGTATGATTTATTTCCACAAAACTTCATATTGATTCATTTCTTTCTTTAACTTTCCCCTCCACCATTTCTCAACTATGGAGGCTATCCTCAGGGCGCCCTCACTTCTTGTTGTTTTATCTTCCCCCATTTATCAAAGAACTCGCTCCCCTTTTTAGGTCATGGACCTACCCCAAGATCACCCCACCCTAAGCACATGGGTTTAGGATACCACATCACATGAGGGAACAACTAGTATCCCCTCCTCCACAAAAAATAACTTGATCCAAAGGTTAATTTCCCTCAACAATCTTCCTCGGGCCCCTTTCTTGAATATTGCTTCGGCTCATGGAAAATACTGGTGTTTCTCTACTACAAACTCGATGATATATCCTTCCAAAGACGTGTCAACCTATAAATCTATTTCTCGAGTGATCTGGTGATCCAATTCGTGAAGCTCTACTAGCTTATATATATCCCAAGAACCAATTTCTTTAATCCTTTCTTTCAATTCTGGTGCTTCTTGTAGATGATCTACCCACTAGAACAAATTTTCTAGGAATTCTACGTAGAAAATATAATATTGGTCACTTGATCTTTCTGAGTAGAAGAAATAATCCTTGCCAGTGTCCCATCTCAAATTCCATAACTCTGATTCCTTCAGTATGAACGCACCACACTTATGTTCCCACCATTGTCGAATGTCAAACTTGTGGATCCCTCGAAGAATTCTACCTACATATTCCCTTGTAAAATTAGGGTCCCGACAATGGAACCATTTTGTTGGTGCAAAGTTGTCAGACCAGGGTCCTCTGCAGGTTACCAACAAAAGGGCACCAATGTAGTCTAGTCCGCTAGCATTTTCATCTTTCTGAAAGGAAAGAAATCTCACCCAAAGTGCAATTGAGAAAAAAGAGTTAAGGGAAGTGTAAGAAGAATGTTATACATATCTATAAACCATATATATATTGTTACCATTATATCACAAGATAGATACTTAGTTCAGATCCTTAGAACATAACACACTAATACAAAAGAACATAACTATACAGACCATCAATAAATGATAAAGGCATGTAATTCATAACAGAAAGCGCATAATGAACTTTCATAGAAATGGAAAGTAAGATGAACCAGAAACATTTTCAAAATTTGACCTCCATTATCTTTCTATTATATCAGAATTCTTGGAAAATAAGCATCCATGGATTTACATTAAAACATCCATCCTTCCTTCTTCTTGAGAACCCATCGACCCTCTTCTCTTCTTGATTCTGTTGTAACTATATTAGCTCAAAATCGATTATGTGTTAGCTTTAGACTGTGTTATGTTCCAACATCTTTTTGTTGTGCTTTTCCTTTTTCATCCTTCTTCAATTGGTTGATTGTCTCTTTGATATATTGTGAAACTTCTTTTATCAAAACGAAGGGCCCAACACCATTCCAACAAAAGTTGAGGAAGATGCACCCCAACCTTGAACCACAAGTCAAAGCAGATTTCAACAAATTGTTAGCTGCTAAAATTATTTTTCCAGTAATACATACACAGTGGATATCTAACTTGGTACCAGTGAGGAAGAAGAATGAACACATTGGGATTTGTGTTGATTTTATGAATGTAAACAGAGCCTCAGATAAATATAAATACTTTGTACCTCCCATCGATCAAATTCTACAATGTGTTTTTGGTTCAGAAACACTCTCCCTACTAGATGATTTCCCTGGATATAACCAGGTCTTAGTGGCTCATGAAGATCAAATAAAGAAAACAATCAGAACCAAATGGGGAACATATTCATATAGGAATATGCCTTTCGAACTGATTAATGATGGAGCAACTTTCCAACAAGCCATGGACATTGCCTTTAGGGGTCTACTGGGAGAATATGTTTTAGTATACCTAGATGATGCAACCATCTTATCGAAGAATAGAGAGAACCACATCTCTCATTTGAAGAAGGTGTTCAATATATGCAGGAGATATGGCATCTCTCTAAACCCCAAGAAAAAAAAATTGTTGTCGATGAAGGAAAACTCTTGGGTTTCATCCTTTCTAAACATGGTATGAGGATTGAACCTAACAGAATCAAAGAAATTGATAAAATCCCTCCCCCTCACAATAAGAAGGCCATGCAATCGTTCCTCGGGAGGATAAAGTTCATTAGACAATTCATCCCCATCTTCGTCAAAATGGTAAAACCCCTACAATATATGATAAAAAATAATGTTGAATTCAAATGGGGGCCTAAAGAAAAGGATTCCTTCCACATAATCAAAGGAGATATCACACAAGCACCTGCACTGCTGAGCCTAGATTTTGATTGAGAGTTCATCCTCGATATTGCCTTTACAGTTGTCTTAACATAGAAAAATATGGAAGGTGACGAGTTCCCTATGGATTTTATGAGTTTAGGTGTAATACCCCTGCTTACCCCAGCTTGTAAATATAACTATAAGTTGCCAAAATACTGTGGCAGACTGAATAAGTATGAATGTTGGATTTGATGAACCTTTTGTTATAAAAGGTAATGTATATATTTTTATGTTGTTAATTAAAAATGGATACTGTTTCATAACTACTGAAAGGGGGGGTTGCCAAGATAGAACATGTTGTTATGAGAGAGATGGTGAGGGGAACCATAAATGGTTAAGATGACACCCACCAAATTAGTACCTTAATGGAGTTAATTTCTCAGACCCAAAATAGTCCTTTGACCCAGAAATAAATTACCAGTCAGGTTGGTAGTTGGTAAATCGCTCCTCAATAGTTAATGACGAAATGGGGTGGAGTACCCATCTGCAAGGCTTCCATACCTAACCATGAGTTGGGGGTTCAGACCCACACAATCTTGTTGAGGAAGGAAATAAAGGAATGGATTCTAGGGCAGAGGCAAATGGGCAAGGAAGAGGAGAGCATGTGCAGCTTGAGAGTTCGAAGGAGAACTAAGAAACAAATTCATTATGGGAGAAAGAATTTGTTGGAAGCATTTTTAGTCCAAGCTGATAAATGGGGTTGTAGAGAAGATGAGTGACTGTGGAAGTACTCGTTGCAAGGCCCCTTTATTGGTACAGAGAAAACAATTTGTTAAGTTCATGTGGGAGGAGGAGAGTAACCTTCATCCCTGACTGACGTGAAGCAAGAAGAAAGAGTCTATCTCATAGAATCATGGTCTATCTAGGGGGTGGCCAATGGTAAATCCATTTAGGAGTGGTTCTTCCTATAGTTGGGTGGAAACAAGCACCCCTTTCAGTATTTGTTTCATGATTCTGGTCTCTGATAAGTATTTTCATACTATGTGCAATGAAATGGAAGTGATGGTTGAAGGTCTATATTTATGGTTAAGTTTTACAGTGTTTGATCAATTATTAGAAATGATCATTTTCTTATGTAAACTTTTGTATTTACATGGTCTTATGTTTTCCTCATCTTAACATATAGAGAGCTATGGGACATGAATTTGTAAGTGAATCTAAGTACAGGCTACAGTCTCTGCACTGGATGGAAATTTCCTGAGGGAATTTTTCCAAGGATTGACCTTGTAATGTGAGAGATGGGTAGAGTTAATGGAGAAAATTAAGTCCCACCGAACTCTTGAATTTACCTTGGTGGGAATACTAAGTTTGAACCCTGTGGAAGGAGGGCGCCTCCTTCAAACATTTCACTTGTGTGACCAAGGGCTTATGTCCATGATTCTAACCAAATCGCAGCTAAGTGTTGAGTGTGTAGCCTTGAGGCTTGTCCAAGAATCCATATGACCAAGGTCTGGGAACCCTGCGCTAGCCCAAAAGGAGCTAAGATTTCTGGCTTCGGAACTTCGAGAGTTTAGAGCTCTGGGGTGTTATGGCCTTACTTGTTTTTTCAAACTGACCAAAGGAAAATTGTTGCTACGGTTACTCACGAGGTTGACCGACATCTAGCAGTTTCCCTAATCGTGGAAGATGGACCTACCCCACCATTAAAGTTGGATCCACTTACTATTCCCGAAGTCATGTGAGTCATAGATCCGAGGGTGCTAGGGATATTCCCTAATTGTTGGATTTACACCATGGTCAGCACTTCGTCGAATTCGCACTTCGAGGAAATGAAGCTATCATAACACCAAAACCCTCGAATGTCATAGCTACAAATTAACATAAACCATATACTTAGGACGCTTCAGGATCCTTCCTTTCCATTGGATCAACAATGTGGTCATTCCGGCATTGACAACTACGGGAGAAAGGGGGTGGTAAGCAAGCAGAACCTCTGAACACTGAATTCGTGACGCAATAAGAGATGTATATCCGAGGATGTCTCGGGATCACCCATGACCAATAGATCTAGACCCTGGTTAGTCCGGCGCTGACCACTCTGAGAGCAAGGAGTGTTGGGTATGTGTTATATTCTTTGCATGTGTGTGTGTGTGGGTGCGTCAGATACGACAACTGCGTCTGACGATCCCTTCACCTAGATTTTTCTATTTTTAGATGATTTGTAAATTAATCCCGAATTAAGGGATTAGGGTTTTGGTATCTACGGAATACCTAAAAACATTGTATATATTGTATGGCGAATGGTGAAATTCGATATAATGAAAATAAGAAAGGTTTTCACGGTTGAGGGTTTCCGGTAAAAATCTTTGTGTACTCTGTGTATGAGCCATTGATTAATTTATGTATTTCTTAAGAATCTATATGCATTGCTTTACTTCGCAGGTTTAAAATTTACATGTGGTATCAGAGCACGTTTTTGGCTTCAGAGGGACGCCTTTGTTGCTGAGGGTTTGGCTTGGTCTTGATAGATCAAGTTTATCTTGGCTCTGTGATAAACCTGGGTTCAGTGGGAGATTTTGCAGAGGAGATTCGAGTAAAGTAAGAGGAATGGCGAGCTCATCTAGAATCGAGATAGAGAAGTTCAATGGTAAAAACTTTGAGCTATGGAAGCTCAAGATGGAGGACCTTCTTGTAGACAAAGAACAATGGATCGATGTGGATCCTAGTACACAGCCTACTGGTACACCATCTACAAGCACACAGGCTACTGGTACACAAACTACCAGTACACAAACTACTAGTACACCAGTTACTGGTATGTCAAAGGAAGATTGGGACAAGTTGGACAGAAGAGAAAGGAGTACCATT